>JAPQWV010003421.1:0-41746 GCA_027422505.1 Craterostigma plantagineum
AATTCAACATATTCTTGGTAGATTTGACAATTTTGTCACTACTACCAACAATGAGTATGTCGTCGACATACCGACACAAAATGACATAGTCATCGTCTGTTTCCTTACGATAGACGCATTTATCGCACTCATTGATTCTAAAACCACTCGTTATCATTGCATTGTCAAACTTTTCATGCCACTTCTTAGGGGCTTGTTTCAAACCATACAATGACATAATTAATTTACACACTTTCTTTTCTGTTCCAGGAGCACGAAAACCATCAGGTTGCTCCATATAGATCTCTTCATCTAGATCACCATTTAAGAAAGCTGTTTTTACATCCATTTGATGTACTTCCAAATTTCTTAAGGACGCGATAGCAAGTATCATCCTTATCGAATTTATTCTCGTCACAGGAGCCCTCACGTTGCTTGTATCCCTTGATAACAAGTCTGGCTTTATACTTATCAATCGAACCATCAGGTTTCATTTTCCTTTTAAAAATCCATTTGGATTCCAAAGGTTTGCATCCTTCTGGGAGATCAACTAGTTACCAAGTATGATTCTGTAAAATAGAATCAATTTCACTTTTAATGGCACCTTTCCAACAATTCCGAAGTAGTTGTCAATCACCCACACGAGCCTAAAAGGTTTTAAGCTTGGCTCTGAGAAGTCCATTAACATCCCATAGAGTGATATCAAATACGTAGGCCTCACTTCTAAAGACCTCAAGGATCTCGACTTTTGTTTCCCGGAAATTTTTAGTGCGACCTTCAGATTGACGGCAGCTTAAAATTTTGGATCTTTCCAATGATTTTCGTGTTTTTTTGCATCTTCGTTTCTTTGTTGTTTTTTGGAACACATGCCTAATCCATACTTGTTACTCAAAATCAAGCTCTTGGCGAAGATGAAGACGAAAAGTTAGGTGACCACAGCCTACTGAATTTCTTATTGCTTTGAATTTTGCAGTAACTTTTGGTGTTGAGTATACACTCCATGTCTGCTTTAACCTCAGAATCTGGTGTAAAATCTACTGATTCGGGATACGAATCGTACTGTTTCATCCATGGTGCAAAATCTTGTAAAGGCGACTCTTCAAGCCCAAACTTGATTCACAGTGCAAAATGGTGGTTGAACAATCATGGACTTGTTTCATCGCATGATGAACTGAGTTTGTCGGAGGCAGAGGTGAAGCGAGGTGAATTCGAATGACGTTAAGCCATATGAAAAAGAAAACATAGAGAAGCAACTCATTGATGAATGTTATGCTTCTTTTTCCAAACATGAATCTTCGTTCTCATTGCAAGAAGTCAATCAAGATTGCTCATTGCAAGAATTTGGATGTATGATGAGCGATGACCATCTTCTCTCAAATGCCTACTCTATGGATTTCGAATCATTCGGGTCTATCCTTGTTGAAATGTCATTGAATCTTTCATCTAATTTGGACTCGCATTGGATCGAACACAAGAAGATAGAACCGTGGTGGCAAACAGCTGATAAAATGGATGTAGGATTGAATGTTTCTCAAAGGTCACCTCACCACATTGGTAAGCCTGGTCTTGCAGAAAAGGTGTCATCAGATAGAGATCTACCTCGATTTCACCAAGTTGAACATTTAAACATCGAAGAAACGAATATCTCTCGTGGAAATCTTGCTTCAGTCACACACACAAATATTTCCCTCACAGATGATACCAGTGAAGAAAATGGTACTTCGGTAGTTAAAACCAAGGTTGAAAGGAATGTACCTGCACAATGCCTGGAATATGAGCCTAAAGGAACTTCCAGGTATTTTTCTCAATGTCAGAAGTGAAACACTCGTAAAAGACGTAAACCTTCTTCCTTCCGCAAAAACTGTAAGGTGTCTGCAATCTTGTTTTCGCCCCCGCAGCGGCAATAGGTTCAGTCCAGCCAAGGTGGTATCATCATCTTCATCGGATACCTCTGAGCCAACCAGTGGTAATCTCAGCAGAGCCCAGCTGTTAAAAGCACTGTGCCATTCCCAAAAACGTGCTAGAGAGGCTCAAAATTTAGCCCAAGCAGCTTGCGACGAAAAGGATCACATGATAAACCTCTTTTTCCAACAAGCTTCTTGCCTCTTTGCTTATAGACAATGGCTTCGCTTATTGCAACTTGAGACGATATGCCTTACGCTCAAGAGCAATGATCATGCCAAATCTCTTACCGCTCCAAATTCTCAAAATGGCCTCGTACTAAAGGCAACAAGACAACATCAAAAGGCAGGCTCGGAAAAGAACCGTGGACGACCTAAACGCTCTGTATGAAAATGTGCTTGCTTTTGCTGTCGGTATGAGCCTTGTCAGTGCTGGATTTTTGGTTGGTTTGACTATTGGTTGGTTTTCCCCGGCTCTCTAAAAGCAAATATATATCTCGATGTTGTTGTATATGACTTAGATAGTACTGTCAAAACGGGCCGGCGGGGCGGGCCGGCCCGTAGCCCGCCAAAGCCCGCCAGTGGCGGTGCAGGCGCGGGTAAGCCCGCCTCCTGGAGGGCCTGGAAATATAAGGCCCGCCCCGCCTGCGGGCGGGTAGCGGGCCTGGCGGGAAATTCAAGAAAAAAATTAAAATCAGAAAAAAATATAAAATAAGAAAAAGAAAGAGAAAATAATAAAAAATTAGGAAAAAAATATTATAAAATTAGTAAAAAATAAACAAAAATAAAGAATTTAAGTTTAAAAAATATCTAATTTTATAAACTTTTTTAATATTAATTTATTTATGTTATTAATTACCAATTATAGCTAAAAAATATAAAATAACCATAATTTACTTGTAAATCTTATATTTTAAAAAAATATTATAATATTTAATTTTCACGCGGGCTTGCCCGCGGCCCGCCGGGCCCGCCCCGCCAAAGCCCAAGGCCCGCGCGGGCATGCCCGCTCAAGGCGGGCCTAAAAAATTAGAACCCGCCCCGCCACGCGGGCCGCGGGCCGCTTTGACAGCTCTAGACTTAGACCAGCTGTTATATATGTATAATGTAAACGGTCTAGGGTCTTTCAAGATGGTATTCCACAGAAATTTCTCAAGTATATGTATTTAAGCTATGTCCCAAGAGTTTGTCTGGGCTTTCGATACTATGTTCTTATTAGGCGTGTCTCTGTGGTTAATGGTTGATTATAAAGCGTCCTTTATTTTTATGTTACTTCTTTCTTCCTAAGCCTGTCAAATTTCTGCAGACCATATATATGAGGTGAATGGTGGTTTTCGCTCGTAATTCTTGAAATTAGTTAAGTCAGTGCCAAGGAGTTCTGCAAATTCAAAGTTGAATAAACATCTGCGAAAATAAAATTCACAACTGAAACTCAAAAACAGAAAATCGAAAATAAATTATCAATTTGCATATTGGGAAAATCAATGTTGCCTAGGATATTTTTGAAAAGTAAAATGAGTTCGACAGTAGGAAAAAAACTCCGCTGAATTCCAAAACACGGATTACTAACTTTCAACTTTAAATTAATTGCACAAAGAAACATTTACTTTAACGAACTTGGTTTTTCTAAACTATTTAGAGCATCTCCAACGGGTACGTCATTGTTGTGTACGTCTTTTTACTCCAATGAGATTTTATATCTAACACTAATATCGTGTTGATTAGCAGAGATACTCTAGATGTAGAGTACACACAATTTTCAACACGAAAATTGTGTCGTACTTTCAATTTATTTAGAGTTTATTTAGTAAAAATATATTAATTATATTTAAATACTTGATATTCTTATATTAATAAAAAGTTAAAATAACATTAATTTCCCGTTATTTATTTTTATTTTCGTTTTAATTTAATAAAATTATAATTAAATAATATGCTAAGTTTATAATTTAGTTAATTTTAAATATTATTATTATAATTTATTGACATATTAATTAGTATAATATAAATTTGACACAGAGAAAACCGTCGTCCAACAGCCAAATTCTAACATTAAACTGCTTTTACTGGCTGCGACTCAGGGGGCGTATTTACTACCAGTGGAAAACCACGGAAGTCTAGTTTCTAAAGAAATTAATGGCACAAAATGATATGAAGGGAAGAGGAAGTAATGGCCATTTTGACTACTGACTGCCAGAACAGTCACAAGTGCCGCAATTTGGAAAGATCGTCTAGTTCTTTGGTCCTTTTTGCATTGAACTCGTTGGATATCAGTCCTTCAACATTCTCATTTAAATTTCTCTTATTTTTGCATGTATTTTCGTCTTATTGAAAGCCCCTTTTGTAATGAAGAATGGGAGATTGAATAAAAAAATATTGTTATTGAGATTTATGCTTGTCTCTTCCTACATTGAACTCTTGGTGGATTCTTTGAGTGAAGTGTTTACGTGAGTGTGCCTCGTATTACCTCTTTCTTCTCCAAAATTTCGGTGTCAACTTGGTATCAGAGCTAAGGTCGGAGATGCCGCCCGTCGAAGGACAGAAACTCCAAGGCGTGAGCGCGATCTGCGAGACATCGAACTGGACGATTTAAGAAGACAATTGCAACAACTCGAGCAGTGTCTTGCACACAGCGACTTCCGGATCGTGATGGTCAGGGTCATGATTCCGAAGGTGACTCTTCGAACGACTATAATGTTTTTTATAATGATGAATACGATAACTCAGGTAACGACTCAACCCGGGTGGAGAGGCCGCGACGGAACAATGATCGTGGGAAATCAATCGACTTCAAAATTGATGTCCCCGACTTTGTTGTATAAAGCGATCCCGACGAGTTTCTTGATTGGCTCAACTCCGTCGAAAGGGTCCTTGAGTTTAGGGAGGTTCCAGAAGATCAGAAAGTGAAGTTTGTTGCAATTAAACTGAAGAAATATGCTTCTCTTTGATGGGAACATCTGAACACACAACGAGCTCAAGAGGGCAAATCAAGGATTAGGGTGTGGAGCAAGATGAGGAAGGAGCTCCGCAGGAGATTTTTACCGGATATTTACCGCCAAGATGCCTTTCTCAAATATCACAATTTCAGGCAAAGGGAGCTGTCTGTGGAGGATTACATAGCTGAATTTGAAAATCTTAGGATGAAATATGATGTTATGAAACCGGATGAACAGATTATTGCTCGATTTCTTGGAGGGCTTAGGTACGAAATTGGGAATGTGGTTCAATTGCAGCCATATTGGACCTACAATGATGTGTGTAAGTTAGCTCTCAAGGTGGAGAAGCAACAAAAGGAATCAAGCCGAGTGAAAGGCCGCTTTTGCTCAAACAAGAACACTCCTCTCCATGGAGGGTCGTTTGTTGCTAAGAACACACCGGCAAATGGCACAAAGGGTGATGTAGCTGCCTACAAGGGGAATACAACGAAGCCTGGTGGTTCCAATAACCAAAAAACTTGCTTCAAATACAAGGGTTTTGGGCACATTGCGTCGGATTGTCCTAATCGGAGGGTCGTAACTCTTATCGACGAAGAAGATGATCACAGCCCCAACGAATCAGAACCCTTATATGATGACGCTCCTGAAGCGGAGGATGAAATCACGTACGAGGATCGGGGTGAATTGTTGGTCTTACGCCGTAGCCTTAATACCAGCCATGTGGAGGAGGATGCATGGCTGCGGAACAACATCTTTCAAACAAGGTGCACTTCTCATGGTAAGGTGTGCAATGTTATCATTGACGGAGGAAGCTGTGAAAATGTTGTATCAGCTACGATGGTGGATAAGTTAAAACTGAAGATGGAAGATCATCCTCAACCGTACAAACTTTCATGGCTTCGGAGGGGTAACGAGTTAAAGGTGACCAAGAGAAATATAAGGATAAAGTATGGTGCGATGTTATTCCCATGGACGCGTGTCATTTGCTTCTTGGAGGACCTTGGCAATATGATCGAAGAACTCATCATGACGGGTTTCGGAACACTTATACCTTCGTAAAAGATGGTGAGAAGATTATTTTGGGACCTTCAAAGTTGGAGGACAGCCCAAGCGTTCCAAAGCAGAGAGGGAACAATCTACTCTCCAAATCACAAGTTGAGAAAGCGGTCAAGGAAGCGGTGCAGGCGTTTGCTTTGGTGATTTTGGAAGAGAACGACGAGAATCTTGACGTCCCACTCACGGTCCAGCGCCTTCTCAAGGAGTTTCATGATGTCGTGTCCGAAGAGATTCCATACGGACTTCCTCCGATGCGAAGTATACAACATCAATGTTGCAAAACTCGTTAGGCGCTAGTCGGGCGCCCGGGAGGGGCCTAGCGCCTAGGCGGACTAGGCGGGGCCTAGGCGGATTCTAGGCGGAAATTAGTCGGTTTATATGTTTTTTTTTCCAGTGCAAAGAACACTCTAACATACTTGATCCCCCACTGCATTTTCTAAGGATTCCACATCATTTCCCACAAAACAAGATCAACATTACCATGAAATATTCCAAGCATTCCCACAACATCTCGAAACAAGACCAACAAAAGTAACATCGAAATAAAGTTTAATTTGAAAATTTAGCATCCGAAACAAAAGAAAAATAGACCCACTGGACCAACAAACATTAATTGAAAACAAAAACAAGTTGGTCCATCATAGAAAAAGACATCAACATATTGCAGCCTCGTGAAATGCCTCCAAGTTATCCTCGTTTACCTCATCCTCAGATTCGAAATCATCATCATACAATTCTCTTATCGGTCGATATTGTGCATGTCTGACCTTATCCGCCTCTTCCTCCTCTTCCTCAATCACATCATCGTCACTAACTTCAATTCCATCGACAATCCATTCTTGTGCGGTAGTAGCATCATATGAACATAAAACATCTACATCGCTTCTATCTTTTTCTCTTTTCTGTCTACTCAATAATCTTGCATTAAATTGGATACCGGCTTCATAAACCCAATCACCAACATATTCACGCACGGACTCAGTTCTTTGTTTGAAGAGTGCTTCATTAATGTTTTGATCCCGTACCTTGCTCTTACCGGAAACCGTCGAAGTCTCCGATTGATAGCACTAGCAAACTTATCCATGGGACCAAGAGTACGGACTGATTTCAATTGCCCAAGAGACTCTTCTAGTTGACCTTCAAGAATATCCTCGTCATTAGAGTCGGAGCGGATATTAACTTGTGATCGCAACTCTACATTTTCCTCCTTCTTCTTTCTCCTTTTAAGTTTTGCTTCATTGATGGCATTTCTACAGATAGCTTGATCTTCTTTTGAAGATTTCGAGCACGGAGCAACATTCCCAGTTATATGCGTTATGTGTTCTTTGATTCGGTGAATTCCTCCACTCATCATCTTCCCGCACTTGATGCATTGAACTTTATCCATGTTTCTGCCCTCAATTAACATGCCATAATCCCATCCAACGTCTTTTGAATTTTGTTTGAGAATCGATGGAACATTGGATGGTTGAGAAATACTTCGAGAAGCTACGCTTGAGGATGTCATCTTGAAGTCTGAAATCAAATTAGAAATGCGTATTGTTATCTTGCATAATCCATACAACATCGAAGAAGACAGTTACAACTTGGAGCTCAAAATTAGACCAATCGAAAGCATGCCTATTTAATTTCACACCTATTTCATACAAATTACAACAAATCTATTTTATACAATTCATCACAAACACAGCAATTAATTATGATTATAAAACAAATCTGGACAATTATCAGTGCACAATTTGAAGCTCTTAATAAATTAATAAAATTAAAATATATACCAGAAGGGCAGAGGTGGGCTGAGCTGAGGCGTGGCCGCGAGGGGAGCTGCGACTGGCAGAGGTGGGTTGAGGCTGGACTGAGCTGCGACGGGCTGTGGCTGGGCTGACCTGAGGCGTGGCCGCTTGAGGCTGAGGTGTGGCCGCGTGAAGAGGCGAGCTTCGACGGGCAGTGGGTTGAGGCTGGACTGAGGCTGCGATGGGTTGTGGCTGAGCTGAGGGCTGAGGCGTTACCGCGACGAGGGGAGGTGCACGGAGGCTGCGGCGAAGATCTGATGGTTTTTCTGTGTTGGCCTGTTGGGTAGTGACGACTGACGAGTATACGTGTTCATACGGTTACTGTTACGGTTCACGGTTATGAACCGCCGATTTACGGTTAATAAAAACGTCTAACCTTAACCGAACCGTGGTAATCACGGTTACGGTTACGGTTTTGAACCGGCCAAGCCGGTTACGGTTACGGTTTTGAACCGCCGGTTTACGGTTTTTTTTATAGTTCTTTTTTAGATTTCTCTTTCTTTTATAGCAATTTAACTATATAGTAAAAACTTTGATTTTTTTATATAAAATGGAAAAAAAGGGGGTCTTTACACATTAAAAAAAAAAAGAAATTTCCATTCCAAGTTATAATTTATATAACTTTCAACATTTGAAACAGAAATTACACTTTAAATAGTAAACAATATTATGATTAACATTCATTCTTCGATTAGAAAATCTTTGACGGACATTCGTCGTAGGCATTTAGTTATAAATATCATGTTTATCACTCAATATTCGTCTACGTTTTCTAAAGTTAATATTATGATATTTGACAAAATAAAAATTAAATATGGTAAATAAATTATCATTGGATATTATGATAAGAGCAATAAAATTATATATTTAATTATTATTTAAAACACGGTTAATCGCCGGTTATAACTGCCGGTTTACGGTTCGGAAAATGAAGAACCGTAACCGAACCTTCATACTTTACGGTTCGGTTACGGTTTGAACCGTAACCGTTGGCCACGGTTAACCGAACCGTAGACCGACGGTTCGGTTACGGTTTGATTACGGTTTTTCAAACCGTCTGAACACCTCTACTGACGAGTGAGCTAGGGAGGGTTAGATTTTTGGGATTTTCTTTTTATTTTTAATATAAACGATTTTTTAATAATTTTTTAATATAACTAGTAATCGCTAATTACTCGGGATACTCGGCGATTACTCGGCCTGGGCGCCGAGTAGTCGGTTCAACCGCCTATATGGACCGAATAGGTAGAAATCGCCTCGGCAGCGGGCGCCCAGCGACTAGGCGGCGCCTACTCGGCCGCCCAGCCCGAGTTTTGCAACAATGTACAACATTGCATTGATTTAATCCCTGGAGCATCAATACCAAAAATGGCTGCCTATAGAATGAGTCATAAGGAGCGACGTTTTAAAACGCGTGTTGCGCACTGCGTCGCGTTTTTGTTCCAACAGCGCGTAGCGTAAATAGCGTAGCGTATTGCATGAGTATTTCGAGCAAGCGGATTTTAATAAAAAAATATCAGCTATACTATTTATGATCTCATATTTCACAATTTATATTATGTATTTATAAAATTAAAGACACATATGTTTACATATACTATTTATATAGTGCTATCCTCACATTTATTAATTAAAATAATTTAAATATAAAAATATATAAGATATATATGTCATTTTGATCGTCATAAAATAATAAATAAATTAGAAGGGGTTATTTACTACATAACTCAAGATATAGTAAGGATATTTTCTAATCCAATGGGAATATGTAATAAAAAATGAAAAAGAGAAAGAAAGTTTTATCAATTTTTGTCACGTCACTTCCACTTTTTTCTTTTGTCTCGAAATTCGCATTGGACCATTGGAGTTACGCTTTTTATGTCACATCACCTCTCTTTTTAAAGCAAATAGAAAATAAAAAAGGAAAAGAAAAACTAACGCTTTTTTTTTTACGCATTGAAGCGTTTTGCTGGGAAAACACGCGAAAACGCGCGTCAGAGCGCGCGATCCGGCGCTTTTTAAAACACTGATAAGGAGCATGAAGAATTGCAACGGCAAGTCGGAGAACTTTTGGCGAAGGGTTTTGTGCAAGAAAGCAAAATCCCGTGTGCTGTTCGAGCCCTTCTTGTACCTAAGAACGACGGATCATGGCGCATGTGCATTGACAGTAGAGCGGTTAATAAGATCACTGTCAAAAGACCGGTTTCCTATCCCTCGGCTCGATGACCTCCTTGACCAACTACACGGGTTCAAGATTGGTTCGAAGATTGATCTGCGGAGTGGCTATCATCAGGTTCGGATGAGGCCAGGAGATGAGTGGAAAACCGCATTCAAGACGGGAGATAGTCTCTACGTGGATGGTTATGCCATTTGGCCTTTCTAACGCCCCTTCTACTTTTACGCGGCTCATGAATCACGTCTTTAAGCCATTTGTTGGGAAATTTGTTGTCGTCTACTTTGATGATATCCTCGTGTACAGTTCCAGCGCGGAGGAACATTTGGAGCATCTTCGACAAGTATTTGAGGTACTAAGGAAGGAGCGGTTATACGTCAACTTGAAGAAGTGCGATTTCTTCGCCTCCAGCCTTATCTTTTTAGGCTATGTCGTTTCTTCAGAGGGCTTCAAGGTGGACGAGACAAAGGTTGAAGCTATTCTGAGTTGGCCCATTCCAAAGACGATCCACGAGATTCGAAGTTTTCATGGTCTAACTTCATTTTATCGAAGGTTCGTAAAAAATTTCAGCACCATTATCGCACCGATAACCGAATGTTCGAAGGGAGGCAGCTGAAGAGGCCCAAAGAAGCTTCGAACTCCTCAAGGAAAAGATATCGAAAGCTTCCGTCTTACAACTCCCGGATTTCGTTGAAGTTTTCGAAGTAGATTGCGATTCCAACGTAGGAATTGGTGGAGTTCTTAGGCAAGAACGGAGGCCGATTGCATTCTTTAGTGAGATGGTGAATCATTCACGCCGAAATTATTCCACCGACAAGGAGTTCTTCGCCATCGTTCGAGCTTTGGATCATTGGCAGCATTACCTCCTTCATAAGGAATTTGTGCTCTTTTCAGATCATGAGGCTTTGAAGTATTTGAACACCCCAACAGAAACTGAATGCTCGTCATGCAAAGTGGGTCGAATTTCTTAGCCTTCAACTTTGTCATCAAGCATAAATCTGGAATTCACGATGGTTTTCTCTTCAAAGATAAACGATTGTGTATTCCAAATTGCTCGCTATGGCAAGCCATTATTGAGGAGGCTTTTAGTGGAGGCCTTGCTGGACATTTTGGAAGGGATAAGACTCTTGGACTTGTTCGGGAGAAATTTTATTGGCCACGAATGGATCGAGATGTCAAGAATTGCGTCGAAAGGTGCAGAATTTGACACATTGCGAAGAGTCATGGTGGTTGTCGACCGGTTTTCGAAAATGGCGCATTTTATTCCTTGTATAAAGACTTTGGATGCTACTGAGGCCGCAGATCTTTACGTCTTAGAGATTGAACGGCTGCATGGAATTCCCAAAATGATTACTTTTGACCGGGATTCCAAGTTTATGAGCCACTTTTGGCGTACACTTTGGAGGAAAATGGGAACCAAGCTGCAATTTAGTTCGTCTCATCACCCTCAAACTGACGGGAAAACGGAGGTGGTAAATAGGAGCTTGGGAAACTTGCTAAGGAGTTTAATCGGCAAGAATCCACGCCAGTGTGATACGGGTTTGGCACAAGCAGAGTTTGCTTATAATAGCTCGACAAGTCAGACGACTAAGCAAAGTCCGTTTGAAATTGTGTACGGTAGTAACCCGATTACGCTGTTGGGTTTGAGTCCTCGTTCTGCTGATCTTCATTTTACTGGCGATGCGGAGGAGCGTGCGAAGCACATCAAACGATTGCATGAGCAAGTTCCTCAAGAAATTATCAATCAAAATGCGAAGTATCAACGGGCTGCAAACAAGAGTCTGAAAGAAGCTAGCCTTCGAAGAGGGAGATTTGGTTTGGATTCATTTAAGGAAGGATCGGTTCCCGCGTAGACGTCATGGGAAGCTTAAACCGAGGACTGATGGACCTTTTAAAATACTGAAGAAGTTAGGAGACAATGCTTACAAGGTGGAACTTCCTCAAGAATATGGCGTTTCGGATACTTTCAATGTCTCAGACCTGTCTCCGTATATCAGTAATAAACTCGACACAGATTCGAAGGCGGATCTTTTTCAACCCGGGGAGAATGACGCAGAGAAAACCCTCGTCCAACAGTCAACTTCTAACATTAAACTGCTTTTACTGGCTGCGACTCAGGGGGCGTATTACTACCAGTGGAAAGCACGGAAGTCTAGCTTCTAAAGAAATTAATGGCAGAAAAAGTATGAAGGGAAGAGGAAGTCATGGCCGTTTGACTACTGACTGCCAGAACAGTCACAGGTGCGGGAATTTGGAAAGATCGTCTAGTTCTTTGGTCCTTTTTGCATGGAACTCGTTGAATATCAGTCCTTCAACATTCTCATTTAAATTTCTCTTATATATTTTCGTCTCATTAAAAGCCTCTTTTGTAATGAAGAACGGGAGATTGAATAAAAATATTGTTGTTGAGCTTTAAGCTTGTCTCTATCCCACATTGAACTCTTGGTGGATTCCTTGAGTGAAGTGTTTACGTGAGTGTGCCTCGTATTACCTCCTTCTTCTCCAATTTCGGTGCCAAAATTTTATTATAAGAATTTAATTTTTTTATTAGAAAATAGAGATAATGGATTGGAGTGAAGTTACTGTAGAAATTTTTTTTTTCCCAAGCGATTGAAGTTACTGTAGAAATTAGAGTTTACAAATTGTAGTAAAAGCACTGTACCAGCTGTAATATTGTGCAGAATTAACTTTATCTTCATGTTGAGGGTTGGAGATGCTATTAGGATAAACTTTTTGAAGTTCATGTGACAATGGTGAAAATTTCAAATCGGTAAAACTACGTGGACGTCGATATGCATATGTGGCATAATTCGACATCCACGTAATAAGCATATTGTTGTCCAATATGTTATCATACTACCACGTCATTCGCGAAATTGTCGCTATATGGCATAATTTCGATATCCACGTAAGAAGCCTATTTCCAATCGAAAGAAAAATGTTGAATCATGCAATTTCCTTAATTCATGATTTCATAAGCAATTAACCTTAAGTCATTTATGATAATAATAATACATACGTTGGCTTAAACATCAATGATCATCACAAAACACAGAAAAAAAAAAACCATGAGTTACACTCTCTGATCCCTGTTTAGATTATGATATTAAAGTTTAGCCATATCTTCTTTGCCTAGAAAGTTGTGTTCAAATTTTCATATCTCATGTACGCCTAGTGTTGGGGCTGAGCGGTAATATTTAATTCTGGACCAGCGGTAGTTATATTTGGACCCCACGATAATTTACCTGGATATTAATTAAAGCCGAATGACACCGAGATTTTTACGTGGTACGGCCAATACCGCCGACCTCCACGGAGAGACTATAGTTTTCTATATTTTAGAATATTACACCGTACAAAATAACACTTTTGTGTAAACCCAAGATCGAGACCCCTTACCCGATCCTGGTAATGTTTTTATACTCACTCTCAACTACCTAGTAAAAACTACACCCACTCTCACCCCTATCCACCCAGACAAGATTTCCTTTTTTCTTTCTCTCTCTCTCTCTCTCTCTCTCTCTCTCTCTCTCTCTCTCTCTCTCTCTCTCTCTCTCTCTCTCTCTCTCTCTCTCTCTCTCTCTCTCTCTCTCTCGTTGGTTTTTGGGTGTTAAATACATTGAGCTAGGAAGCCTATTCATAGGCAGTTAAGGAGAACAAAATGTCATTGCATTGCTCAGTAGAGGACAAATCCAAATTGAACACCTATTGCTTTCTTTTCCACGTTGAAAAGTCAACAATTATCCCCCATTTTCAACTTCCGCGTCTTCTTTAGAGAGCACTCCAGGGAATCGAGAATGAGAGTAACTCGTTCGTAAATACCGCGAACGTCCATTGGCCTTCCTTTGTAGCACCTACACATAATCCGAATCAAGGATTCCAGTCCTACCCCACCTAATTCAATCAGCGGCCAATCTTATGTGCAGTTATGTAGAACCAACCGGCCCAATTATTCCTGAAGAAGGACTTCGATACAACCCCTTCTCCAGCAGGATTTCCCTTCTCACCATCGTCTGCCTTTATACCACGGGCGCGATTTTCGTGAATAATTCATGCCAAAATTATTCCATCTACGACAAGGAGTTCTTCACCATCGTTCGAGCTTTGGATCATTGGCAGCATTACCTCCTTCATAAGGAATTTGTGCTCTTTTCAGATCATGAGGCTTTGAAGTATTTGAACACCCCAACAGAAACTAAATGCTCGTCATGCAAAGTAAGTCGAATTTCTTCAAGCCTTCAACTTTGTCATCAAGCATAAATCTGGAGTTCTCAACCGGGTCGCTGATGCTCTAGGTCGATGTACGCGATATCAAGGATCAAGGATATCTACAAGGATGATCCTTACTTTTTCCCCATTTGGACCGAGTGCTTGAAGGCGCCATTCAATTTATTTTTAATCCACGATGGTTTTCTCTTCAAAGATAAACGATTGTGTATTCCAAATTGCTCGCTATGGGAAGCCATTGAGGAGGCTCATAGTGGAGGCCTTGCTGAACATTTTGGAAGGGATAAGACTCTTGGACTTGTTCGGGAGAAATTTTATTGGCCACGAATGGATCGAGATGTCAAGAATTGCGTCGAAAGGTGCTGAATTTGCCACATTGCGAAGAGTCATGGCCAAAATACGGGTTTGTACACTCCACTCCCGGTGCCAACAAGTCTACGGGAGGATGTGAGTATGGACTTTGTCGTTGGTTGGGCTACCTCGCACTCAAAGAAACAAAGATTCAGCCATGGTGGTTGTCGACCGGTTTTCAAAAATGGCGCCTTGTATAAAGACTTTGGATGCTACTCATGTTGCAGATCTTTACTTCAGAGAGATTGTACAGCTGCATTGAATTCCCAAAACGATTACTTCTGACAGGGATTCCAAGTTTATGAGCCACTTTAGGCGTACACTTTGGAGGAAAATGGGAACCAAGCTGCAATTAAGTTCGTCTCATCACCCTCAAACTGACGGGCAAACGGAGGTGGTAAATAGGAGCTTGGGAAGCTTGCTAAGGAGTTTAATCGGCAAGAATCCATGCCAGTGTGATACGGTTTTGGCACAAGCAGAGGTATAATAGCTCGACAAGTCAGACGACTAAGCAAAGTCCGTTTGAAATTGTGTACGGTAGTAACCCGATTACGCCGTTGGGTTTGAGTCCTCGTTCTACTGATCTTAATTTTAGTGGCGATGGGGAGGAGCGTGCGAAGCACATCAAATGATTGCATGAGCAAGTTCGTCAAGAAATTATCAGCCAAAATGAGAAGTATCAACGGGCTGCAAACAAGAGTCGGAAGAAGCTAGTCTTCGAAGAGGGAGATTTGGTTTGGATTTATTTAAGGAATGATCGATTCCCGCGTAGACGTCATGGAAAGCTTAAACCGAGGGCTGATGGACCTTTTAAAATACTAAAGAAATTAGGAGACAATGCTTACAAGGTGGAACTTCCTCAAGAATATGGCGTTTCGGATACTTTCAATGTCTCAAACCTGTCTCCGTATATCAGTAATAAACTCGATACAGATTCAGGGGCGAATCTTTTTCAACCCGGGGAGAATGACGCAGAGAAAACCCTCGTCCAACAGTCAACTTCTAACATTAAACTGCTTTTACTAGTTGCGACTCAGGGGGCGTATTTACTACCAGTGGAAAGCCACGGAAGTCTAGTTTCTAAAGAAATTAATGGCACAAAAAAATATGAAGGGAAGAGGAAGTTATGGCCACTTGACTTACTGACTGCCAGAAGAGTCACAAGTGCGGGAATTTGGAAAGATCGTCTCGTTCTTTGGTCCTTTTTGCATGGAACTCGTTGGATATCAGTTCTTCAACATTCTCATTTAAATTCCCTTATTTTTGCATGTATTTTCGTCTCATTAAAAGCCCCTTATGTAATGAAGAATGGGAGATTGAATAAAAATATTGTTGTTGAGCTTTAAGCTTGTCTCTATCCTACACTGAACTCTTGGTGGATTCCTTGAGTGAAGTGTTTATGTGAGTGTGCCTCGTATTACCTCCTTCTTCTCCAAAATTTCGGTGCCAAAATTTTATTATAAGAATTTATTTTTTTGATTAGAAAATAGAGTTAATGGGTTGGAGTGAAGTTAGTGTAGAAATTAGAGTTTATGAATTGGAGTAAAAGCACTATACCTGCTGTAATATTGTGCAGAATTAATTATCTTCATGTTGTGGGTTGGAGATGCTATTAGGATAAACGTTTTGAAGTTCATATGACAATGGTGAAAATTTCAAATCGGTAAAACTACGTGGACATCGATATGCATATGTGGCATAATTCGACATCCACGTAATAAGCATATTGTTGTCCAATATGTTATCCTACTGCCACGTCATTCGCGAAATTGTCGCTATATGTGGCGTAATTCGACATTAACGTAAGAAGCATATTTTCCAGTCGAAAGAAAAAATGTTGAATCATTCAATTTCCTTAATTCATGATTTCATAAGCAATTAACTTTAAGTCATTTGTGATAATAATAATACCTACGTTGGCTTAAACATCAATGATCATCACAAAACACAAGAAAAAAAACCAGGAGTTACACTCTCTGATCCCTATTTAGATTATGATATTAAAGTTTAACCATATCTTCTTTGCCTCGAAAGTTGTGTTCAAATTTTCATATTTCATACACGCCTAGTGCTGGGACTGAGCGGTAATATTTAATTCTGGACCAGCGCGTAGTTGTATTTGGACCCCACGACAATTTACCCGGATATTAATTAAAGCCGAATGACACCGAGATTTCTACGTGGTACGAACAATACCGCCTACCTCCACGATGAGACAATAGTTTTTCTATATTTTAGAATATTACACCGTACAAAATAATACTCTTGTTTAAACCCAAGATCGAGACCCCTTACCCGATTCGGGTAATGTTTTTATACTCACTCTCAACTACCTAGTAAAAACTACACCCACTCTCACCTCTATCCACCCGGATAAGATTTCCCTTTTTTTCTTTTTCTTTTTTCCTCTCATTTCTCTCTCATTTCTCTCTCTCTCTCTCTCTCTCTCTCTCTCTCTCTCTCTCTCTCTCTCTCTCTCTCTCTCTCTCTCTCTCTCTCTCTCTCTCTCTCTCTCTCTCTGGTTTTTGGGGTGTTAAATACATTGAGCTAGGAAGCCTATTTATCGGCAATTAAAGAGAACAAAACGTCATTGCATAGCTTAGTAGAGGACAAATCCAAATTGAACACCTATTGCTTTCTTTTCCACGTTGAAAAGTCAACAATTCTCCCCCATTTTTCAACATTTGCGTCTTCTTTAGAGAGCACTCCAGCGAATCGAGAATGAGAGTAACTCGTTCGTAAATACCACGAACGTTCATTGGCCTTCCTTTGTAGCGCCTACACATAATCCGAATCAAGGATTCCAGTCCTACCCCACCTAATTCAATCAGCGGCCAATCTTATGTGCAGCTTTGTAGAACCAACGACCCGTCGATTCCTGAAGAAGGACTTCGATGCAACCCCTTCTCCAGCAGGCTTTCCCTTCTCACCATCGTCTGCCTTTATACCACGCGCGCGATTTTCGTGAACCCATCGAAGTCTGAGTATTACCATACTCACGTCCAGACGATACAATCCTTTGCACTCTTCTCCCTTTGGTAGGATCATTTCCACCATGTTTGAATTCCCAGACTCCCCTGTATGAAAACTCCAGAGCCCTGGAATTTCACTAGCTCAAGAATATTAAATACTACGCAACTTTGAGACAACGTCACACCACCCAAAATGCGTACAGCTCCATCAATCATTTTGATCTTTCCCGTTCCAACACACTGAACAACACAACGATATCCATCGTCACATGGAGATCCAAACAAACCGTTCGCATTTTCAAAACTCATCAAAATATTCTCTTGGAGCAAACCCGATTTAATATCCTTTTTCCTGAGAACGAGCACCATCATTAGAGACTGTGAGAACGTCTCCAAGATGAACCATGTGCTACCCGCGTGTGGAATATTCCTAGCTGCCTGTCCTTCCTCCAAATCGGACCATTTCTACTGATGTATCCCGGCTCACCACACTTGTAGCATCACATGCCCTTCCCTCCAACTTGATTTGGACCTGCTGTTGTCCCCAAATCCCCTAGTGTATCACCTTCCTCTATGATTCACTCTACGAATAGCCAACATCCGGCTATACCCAACATTTAATCGCCTTCTCTTTTCTTGCTCCAAAAGAGTTGACTCCACCATTCACCGCTTGTACCGTCTCGTATCGGATGGTTGTGATCATATCATCCGAATCAGGAAGTGAGTAAGAAGCAAGAGGGCGTTACTTCTTCCTCTCTGACACATCATGACCCCAATCTTTCATCATTTACTCCGACTTTTCCCCGTCTTCCATCAAACTTATCGCCCAGCCTTGACAATGAGCACATCCTTCACTCTTTTCTGCAACAGAGTGAAACCTCCCGCACTAGCACAATGCCGCACTTTGCTATCATCCGTCGCTATTATCCTTGTCAGAGATTCAACAGCCCAGCACTATTGCCATAACTCGCCAAAACTCCACCGCTGCACAAGCTCTGCCCGACACCGAGCATCCTATCAACGATACCATCTTGTACCATTATTTCTTCAGTACAAGACATCACCTCATTGAATCTAGCCCTGACACTGGCTCCCCGCGATCGTTGATCCCTTCTGATATCTTCGGATGTGGAAGTTCAGACACAGCTGCAACCACAAAGTATACTCAGAATACCAGCAGGGTTTGGCTATGATACAGCTTGTTGGAATTGAGCGGTAATATTTAATTCTGGGCCAGTTGTAGTTATATTTGGTCCCCGCTATAATTTTTCTGTATAATAATTAAAACTGAAATGACACGGAAAAAATACTGAGATTTTTACGTGGTTCGGCCAATACCGCCTACCTCCGTGCAAAATAACGCTGTTGTTTAAATCCAAACTCGAGATCTCTTATCCGACCGGGTAATGTGTTTATACTCACTCTCACCTACCTAATAATAACTACAACCACTCTCACCATTATCCACCGGACAAAATTTCTCTTCTTTTTATTTTTTCCTCTCATTTTTCTCTCTCTCACTCCACCCTCTCTCTCTCGTTGGTTTTTGAGGTGTTAAATGCATTGAGCTAGGTAGCCCATTTATAGGCAATTAAGGAGACATCATTGCATAGCTCATTAGAGGATAAATCAAAATTGAACACCTATTGCCATCTTTTCCACTTTGAAAAGTCAACATCTAGACCTTGTAATCATTGGAAGTGATAATAAATTATAAATGCTTGCATTATAATAATATCGGGTGAAGTTTGATCATCGTTTTGTTGAAATTCCAAATTATATTTAATGTACTCATTGAATCTACTAATTATATATTGTAACTCTCATAATCGTGTGCACGTAAGTCCATTTTTCTATGCACATTGATTGATGCATGCACTACATACTACATCCTCATATATAATATACACACGCATATCTACAGACGCCATCTAATTCATCCTATTTACCGTACTTCAACACAATTGAAGCTTCATATATTGAAACATACTCACCTATTTTTACAATGGTTTCAAGGGAGATTGCCTCAGAGTTGGAGAATCAGAATGATCTCGAGAGCTTCTTCTTTGATGAGCCTTCACCGTTTGGGTATTTTGCTCTTACATTATATCTTCATATTTTCCTTTGTGTGTGTGCGTGGATATATACATAAGTAAAGTTTTTTGGGGTTCCTTTACGACAAAAACCTGTCTTTCTTGCAGAACATGGGAACAACAATATGGACTAACTGACTATAGTGGCTTTGGCATGTCTGATTTCTTCAATTTCGAGCCATTCTCTTTAGCAAATCAATATCCCAGCACTTTCCCAGTCGAACTAAATGGCTTCGAAGAGATTTCTGTTGATTTTGGGCTATGGGACTTCGACTCGCCACAACTACAGCTAAACGATCCTAATAACGTTGTCATGAGCGATAATCTGGTAACCTACGATCAGCAAGTAAACGATAGCGATATTCCAACCTACGATTTTTCTGGGATCGACTTTCCCTCGGCTGAGAATAAGAAGTTTGCTGATGTTTCGAGAAATAATGGGAGGTTCAATAAGCCGTCAGCTTTGCAGTACGAAGAGATTCGAAAGTATTTCGATGTCCCAATAACGAAGGCTGCAAGAGAATTGAACGTGGGACTGACTCTACTGAAGAAGCGATGTAGGGAATTGAATATCAGTCGATGGCCTCATCGAAAAATCAAGAGTTTGAAGTCACTCATAGACAATGTTAAGGTACGTATACGATTACAAACACTTCACTCGTTGGAATTAGAAGTGAAAGATACTTACTTTATATCTTTATTATAGGATTTGGGAATGGCGGGCGAGGTAGAGGTGTTGGAGGAACACAAACGATTGCTTGAGAAGGTGCCAGAAATGGAGTTGACGGAGAGGACTAAGAAGCTGAGGCAAGCATGCTTCAAGGCCAACTATAAGAAGAGAAGATCCATGCAATTTGCTGCTGCTTCTTCTTCTGCTAATAACCTATAATTAATAGTTTACTTCTTCGGCTATCTTTTTTATTTAGATTAGAGGATTACTTGTTCTGGTTTGAAGAACTATTGCCTGATGCATTGCATGTGCTGCCATCTTCTTCTTTTAAGGAGAGTTTTATCCTTGGATCTAAGTTTTCCATTTCTAGAATTAATGTTAGTCTTGTTTGATTTTGATGTCTCATGTTTTTAGTATTTTAGTTGGTTGTAAAAATGATTTGATCATGATTACAATTATACTAGTATCTCTTGCACGCCCGATGTATTCTAATAACTCTTGCACATCCGATGTGTGTGACTATGTAGACATATAATAGTAACTTGAAGTTATTTTTTGTAGTTAGAATTAGAAAACTGATGTGGGACGAAATCATTATTCGCACAAGTTAAGCCACAATTCAGTTTTTATTCTTTAATCCGTAAGTATTTTTCACATTTTTTCTTTCGTCACACATGGATAGCCTTCTTTCTCGCCCAAGCTTTCTATTTATTTCCTCCTACGCTGAGTTGAACTATAGTTAATCTAGAAATAAAGCGGTTGCCCAAAGATTCCATACCGTACATGCAACAACGAAAAGTACTTACGGGATAAAACCACTTTTAGTCCACGATGTTTTTCATATAGGCGTTTTTGGTCCTCGATGTTTCGCCTTGCCAAATTTAGTGCCTCTTGTTGTCCAATTTAACCAATTTTGGTCCCCTGGTTGGATTAAACGTAAATTGCAATGAAATTTCATCATGAGAGTCGCACGTAAAGTACTATAATCTTCCAAAACATCGTGTATGTGCCCATTCATCTTAAAATCCCCAAAACCCGTCTCATTCATCACTCAATTTAGATTTTTATGGTCTCGGTTTATAGGATAATTTAGATTTTTATGGTCTCGGTTTATAGGATTTGATTATCTGATGAATGAGATAACTTTATATGATTTTAAAATGATTGGACGTATAAACGGTGTTTTGGAAGATTATAGTACATTATGTGCGATTCTCATGCTGAAATTTCGACCCAATTGACGTTTAGTCCAATCGGGGGACAAAAATTGGTTAAATTGGACACTTAGAGGAACTAAATGTGGCAAGTCGACACATCAGGGATCAAAAATGCCCATCGAAAAAACATGGGGACCAAAAGTGGTTTCCCCCAAAACTCCGAAGACTCGGAAAACTCGGCCTTTTCTTCCCCAATTGATCTTCAATTCGACTGAAAAATAAAAAAACAAAGTTCAATTTAATTTTCACCTTTCTTTCCTCCATAAGGACTCTCGCGTGGGGGATAAGAATAATAGGGTTGCCCTGAGGCTCGGCTTTAGATTCACCGAAGCAAGTGATGGTAATGGGTCGAATGCGGATCACAAAACGGGTTCGGGCCTGAACCGGGTGAGAAGAGCTGGGGCGGATCAAACTTGGGTCCGAAATTTCCCACCCCAAAGCAGATATGCAGAGGCCTCGACAGGTTCGCGATAGGGCAGGAGAGAGCCAAAAAGCTCTTTGCTTTATCGGAAGATCTGATTTTTCTCGTATTTTCCGCCGGCAGGATATGCAGGGGAGGATGGAGTCTATCTTACACAAGCTGCTCATGGTGAGATTGCCCATGTTATTACATGAAACTCTGATTCTTGCCAAACTTTTTGTACCCAGAATCTTCAGCTTAGATATATTCCAAAATTCTTGGATGCTGATAATTTCCTAGCGATGCCAACATTTTAGGCTGCGGACTATAACGCGGAAGCTGCGCAGCAAGGCATAATTTACATCGACGAAGTTGACAAAATCACCAAAAAGGTGTTTAATGAGCTCAAAGATAAAACTACCGCTAAATCTGAAGTGCGAAGTGTTAAAAAATCGTATTTTTTATTGCGAGTACTGTTGAAAATGCTTGAAGGCGTTCAGCAAGCACTGTTGAAAATGCTTGAAGGGACTGTAAGAGCTTCAATTTATATATTGTAATCAGAACAGAAGATCCAATCATAAATTTGAGAGATTGAGCCATTGATAAATCATATTCGAAGCGTCCTTTGTGATTCCTTAGGTGGTCAATGTTCCGCAGAACGGCGCACGCAATCAAGCAAGAGGCGGAACGATTAGGGTAGCATTCTATTCAACTCACCAGAAGATTAAATGAGATGTTCTTCCATTAATTACATTCTCCTTTCTTTCTTTGCAGATCGATACAAAGGACATACTCTTCATCTGCGGCGGCGCTTTCGTCGACTTGGAAAAGACAATCTCCGACAGGTCGTCATAAACCTAAATAGCAACTCATCTTTTTCTAACACGGAGATCTTAAAACTCTGTATTTTTTCAGGCGCCACGACTCTTCCATAGGCTTGCTCCCATTCGTGCAAATATGAGGGTCGGGGGAAGCGTTATAGACGCTTCGGTAACATCTTCCTTACTCGAAACAGTAAGCTCAATTTGATTCTTTCTTCACTTCAATTATTTTTTCGGCCTTCTCTTTTTAAGAACAATTCTCAGGTCGATAGCAGCGATCTGATTGCTTACGGATTAATCCCAGAATTCGTGGGACGGTTTCCAGTGCTCATTAGCCTGGCAGCGCTCACCGAAGAACAGCTTGTGAGGGTTTTGACTGAGCCGAAGAATGCACTAGGGAAGCAATACAAAAAGCTCTTCCAAATGAATGGAGTTAGGTTTTTCTTTTTCTTACCCACAACTCATGTTCTCTAACATCAGAATTTGAAGTTTGAACTTTTTATGTCTTCCCAGGTGACTCTTTTGTTCACGGACGATGCATTAAGGTTGATCGCTCGTAAGACTATGGCGAAAAGCACATGTGCCAGAGGTTGAGGTCCATGCTAGAGAATATTCTGATGGATGCTACGTACGAGGTTTGTTTTCCAAAATCCCATTGATTCAATAGTGAACTTAAGACACTATGGTTAGGATTTTGCTTTTGCATCACAGATTCCCGACGTTAGAAATGGGAATGAAATAATCTACGCCGTCGTAGTCGATAAGGATTCTTTGGGTCCCGAGAACGGGAGGCTAGGGCATGGGGCTAAAATCCTCTATGGCAAGGGTGCTCTGGACCGTTATCTATCTGAACATAAGTATTCCAAGGTATGTATGGATCACAAACTCCTTCTTCTTCCTCTAGTAGGAAACCTAACGGTGTAATAATTTGTTTATTGCTGCAGATATCTACTGAAGAATTAGAAGGAGAAGCCGATGTAGAACAAGACGATCTTCCAGTTTTTGCGTGGCAATATTTTCTCTGAAGTATATCATAGATCAAGAAATTTCATGGCATACATGTTAGAAGCACAGTTAGTTAAAGACTTGTTGTTCGTCTCTGTATGCACTAGATATTATTACATGTTTACGAGTTTTTGATACAAAATAAATATACGATAACTGTAAGCCTTATTCTCAATTTCAAAAGTGAAAAATGCACTCATAAAAGACGTAAACCATCTTCCTTCCGCAAAAACTTTAAGGTTTCTGCAATCTTGTTTTCGCCTCTGCAGCGGCAATAGGTTCAGTCCAGCCAAGGTGGTATCATCATCTTCATCGGATACCGTGAACCAACGAGTGGTAATCTCAGCAGAGCACAGCTGTTAGAAGCACCGTGCCATTCCCAAAACGTGCTAGAGAGGCTGAATTACCCCAAGCAGCTTGCGACGAAAAGGATCACATGATAAACCTCTTTCTCCAACAAGCTTCTTGCATCTTTGCTTATAGACAATGGCGTCGCTTATTGCAACTTGTGACGATATGCCTTACACTCAAGAGGAACGATCATGCCAAATCTCTTACCACTCCAAAATTCTCAAATTGGCCTCGTACTAAAGGCAACAAGACAAGGAAGAATCATCAAAAGGCAGGCTCGGAAAAGAACCATGGACGACCTAAACGCTCTGTATGAAAATGTGCTTGCTTTTGCTGTCGGTATGAGCCTTGTCGGTGCTGGATTTTTGGTTGGTTTGACTATTGGTTGGTTTTTCCCGGCTTTCTAAAAGCAAATATCTATCTCAATGTTGTTGTAGACCAGCTGTTATATATGTATAATGTAAAAGGTCTAAGGTCTTTCAAGATTGTCTTCCACACAAATGTCTCAAGTATATGTATTTAAGCTGTGTCCCAAGAGTTTGTCTGGGCTTTCGATACTATGTTCTTATTAGGCGTGTGTCTGTAAATTTGTGGTTAATGGTTGATTTTAAAGCGTCCTTTATTTTTACGTTTCTTCTTTCTTCCTAAGCCTGTGAAATTTCTGCAGACCATATATATGAGGTGAATGGTGGTTTTCGCTCGTAACTCCTGAAACTTTCAGTCAGTGCCAAGGAGTTCTGCAAATTCAGAGTTGGATAAACATCTGCATAAATAAAATTCACAACTGAAACTCAAAAACAGAAAATCGGAAATAAATTTTGCATATTGGGAAAATCAATATTTCCTAGGATATTTTTGAAAAGTAAAATGAGTTCGACAGTAGGAAAAAAAAACTCTGAATTCCAAGACACGGATTAATAAAAATACAACTTTAAATTAATTGCACAAAGAAACATTTACTTTAACGAACTTGCAAATTCCGCGTTTTTCTAAACTATTTAGAGCATCTCCAACGGGAAAGCATTGTTGTGTACGTCTTTTTACTCCAATGTGATTTTATATCTAACACTAATATCGTCTTGATTAGCAGAGATACGCTAGATGTAGAGTATACTTTCTATTTATTTATAATTTATTTAATAAAAATATATAAATTACATTTAAATATTTGATATTCTTATAATAATAAAAGTAAAAATAATTTAATTTCCCATTATTTATTTGTATTTTCGTTTTAATTTAGTAAAATTATAATTAAATAATATGCTAAGTTTATAATTTAATTAATTTTAAATATTAACTATTATAATTTATTGACATATTAATTATTATTATATAAATTTGACACAGAGAAAACCCTCGTCCAACAGTCAACTTCTAACATTAAACTGCTTTTACTGGCTGCGACTCAGGGGGCGTATTTACTACCAGCGGAAAGCCACGGAAGTCTAATTTATAATGAAATTAATGGCACAAAAAAATATGGGGAAGAGGAGGTTATGGCCATTTTGACTACTGACAGCCACAACAGTCACAAGTGCAAGAATTTGGAAAGATCGTCTAGTTCTTTGGTCCCTTTTGCATGGAACTCGTTGGATATCAGTCCTTCAACATTCTCATTTAAATTTCTCTTCTTTTTGCATGTATTTTCGTCTCATTAATAGCCCCTTTTGTAATGAAGAATGGGAGATTGAATAAGAAATATTGTTGTTGAGATTTAAGCTTGTCTCTATCCTACACTGAACTCTTGGTGGATTCCTTGAGTGAAGTGTTTACGTGAGTGTGCCTCGTATCACCTCCTTCTTCTCCAAAATTTCAGTGCCAACTTGGTATCAGAGCTAAGGTCGGAGATGCCGCCTCGTCGAAGGACTTCAAGGCATGAGCGCGATCTGTGAGACATCGAACTGGACGATTTAAGGAGACAAGTGCAACAACTCGAGCTTTGCACGCAGCGAACTTCCGAATCGTGATGTTCAGGGTCATGATTCCGAAGGTGACTCTTCGAATGACTATAATGTTTTTTACAATGATCAATACGATAACTCAGGTAACGACTCAACCGGGGAGGAGAGGCCGCGACGGAACAACGATCGTGGGGAATCAATCGACTTCAAAATTGATGTCCCCGACTTTGTGGGAAAAAGCGATCCCGACGAGCTTCTTGATTGGCTCAACTCCGTCGAAAGGGTCCTTGAGTTTAGGGAGGTTCCAGAAGATCAGAAAGTGAAGTTTGTTGCAATTAAACTGAAGAAATATGCTTCTATTTGGTGGGAACATCTGAACACACAACGAGCTCAAGAGGGCAAATCAAGGATTAGGGTGTGGAGCAACATGAGGAAGGAGCTCCGCAGGAGATTTTTACCGGATAATTACCGCCAAGATGCCTTCCTCAAATATCACAATTTCACGCAAAGGGAGCTGTCTGTGGGGATTACATAGCTGAATTTGAAAATCTTAGGATGAAATGTGATGTTATGGAACCGGATGAACAGATTATTGCTCGATTTCTTGGAGGGCTTAGGTACGAAATTGGGAATGTGTTCAATTGCAGCCATATTGGACCTACAATGATGTGTGTAAGTTAGCTCTGAAGGTGGAGAAGCAAAAACAGGAATCAAGCCGAGTGACAGGCCGCTTCAGCTCAAACGAGAATACTCCTCCCACGGAGGGTCGTCTGTTGCTAAGAACACATCGGAAAATGGTGCAAAGGATGATGTAGCTGCCTACAAGGGGAATACAGCAAAGCCTGGTGGTTCCAATAACAAAAAAACTTGCTTCAAATACAAGGGTTGTGGGCACATTGTGTCGGATTGTCCGAATCGGAGGGTCGTAACTCTTATCGAAGAAGAAGTTGATGACCGCCCCACCCAACGAGTCAGAACCCTTATATGATGACGCTCCTGAAGCGGTGGATGAAATCACGTGCGAGGATCGGGGTGAATTGTTGGTCTTACGCCGTAGCCTTAATACCACCCATGTGGAGGAGGATGCATGGCTGCGGAACAACATCTTTCAAACAAGGTGCACTTCTCATGGTAAGGTGGCAATGTTATCATTGACGGAGGAAGCTGCGAAAATGTTGTATCAGCTACGATGGTGGATAAGCTAAAACTGAAGATGGAAGATCATCCCCAACCGTACAAACTTTCATGGCTTCGGAAGGGTAACGAGTTAAAGGTGACCAAGAGGAGTCTTGTTCAGTTTTCTATCGGAAAGAAATATAAGGATAAAGTATGGTGCGATGTTATTCCCATGGACGCGTGTCGTTTGCTTCTTGGAAGACCTTGGCAATATGATCGAAAACTCATCATTGCGGGTTTCGGAACACTTATACCTTCGTAAAAGATGGTGAGAAGATTATTTTGGGACCTTCAAAGTTGGAGGACAAGCGTTCCAAAGCTGGGAGGGAACAATCTACTCTTCAAATCACAGGTTGAGAAAACGATCGAGGAAGCGGTGGAGACGCTTTGGTGATTTTGGAAGAGAACGAAGAGATTCTTGACGTCCCACTCACGGTCCAATCCCGTAGGAATTCCATGATGTGGTGCCCGAAGAGATTCCACAAGGACTTCCTCCGATGCGAAGTATACAACATTGCATCGATTTAATCCCTGGAGCATCAATACCATACAAGGCTGCCTATAGAATGAGTCCTAAGGAGCATGAAGAACTGCAACGGCAAGTCGAGGAACTTTTGGCGAAGGGTTTTGTGCAAGAAAGCAAAAGCTCGTGTGCTGTTCCAGCCCTTCTTGTACCAAAGAAAGACGGATCATGGCGCATGTGCATTGACAGTAGAGCGGTGAATAAGATCACTGTAAAATACCGGTTTCCTATCCCTCGGCTCCATGACCTCCTTGACCAACTACACGAATTCAAGATTTGTTCGAAGTTTGATATGCGGAGTGGCTATCATCAGGTTCGAATGAGGCCAGGAGATGAGTGGAATACCGCATTCAAGACGAGAGATGGTCTCTATGAGTGGATGGTTATGCCCTTTGGCCTTTCTAACGCCCTTCTACTTTTATGCGGCTCATGAATCACGTCTTTAAGCCATTTGTTGGGAAATTTGTTGTCGTCTACTTTGATGATATCCTCGTGTACACTTCCAGCCCGGAGGAACACTTGGAGCATCTTCGACAAGTATTTGAGGTACTAAGGAAGGAGCGGTTATACGTCAACTTGCAGAAGTGCCATTTCTTCGCCTCCTGCCTTATCTTTTTAGGCTATGTCGTTTCTTTAAAGGGCATCAAGGTGGACGAGACAAAGGTTGAAGCTATTCTGAGTTGACCCATTCCAAAGACGATCCACGAGATTCGAAGTTTTCATGGTCTAACTCCATTTTATCGAAGGTTCGTAAAACGTTTCAGCACTATTATTGCACCGATAACCGAATGTTTGAAGGGAGGCAGCTACAGATGGAGTGAAGAGGCCCAAAGAAGCTTCGAACTCCTCAAGCAAAAGATGTCGAAAGCTCCCGTCTTACAACTCCCGGATTTCGATAAAGTTTTCGAAGTAGACTGCGATTCCAACGTAGGAATTGGTGGAGTTCTTAGGCAAGAAGGGAGGCCGATTGCATTCTTTAGTGGGATGGTGAATCATTCACGCCAAAATTATACCAACTACGACAAGGAGTTCTTCGCCATCATTTCGAGCTTTGGATCATTGGCAGCATTACCTCCTTCATAAGGAATTTGTGCTCTTTTCAGATCATGAGGCTTTGAAGTATTTGAACACCCCAACAGAAAATGAATGCTCGTCATGCAAAAATGGGTCAAATTTCTTCAAGCCTTCAACTTTGACATCAAGCATAAATTTGGAGGTCTCAACCGGGTCGCTGATGCTCTAGGTTGACGGTACGCGATATTATCTACATTACAATTAAAGGTAGGTTGTTTTGAAGTGATCACGTATATCTACAAGGATGATCCTTACTTTCTCCCCATTGGACCGAGTGCTTGAAGGCGCCATTCAATTTATTTTTAATTCACGATGGTTTTCTCTTCAAAGATAAACGATTGTGTATTCCAATTGCTCGCTATGGCAAGCCATTATTGAGGAGGCTCATAGCGGAGGCCTTGCTGGACATTTTGGAAGGGATAAGACTCTTGGACTTGCTCGGAAGAAATTTTATTGGCCACGAATGGATCGAGATGTCAAGAATTGCGTAGAAAGGTGCAGAATTTGCCACATTGCGAAGAGTTATGGCCAATACGGGTTTGTACACTCCACTCCTGGTGTCAACAAGTCCATGGGAGGATGTGAGTATGGACATTGTCGTTGGGCTACCTCGCACTCAAAGAAACAAAGATTCAATCATGGTGGTTGTCGACCGGTTTTCGAAAATGGCGCATCTTATTCCTTGTATAAAGACTTTGGATGCTACTCATGTCGCAGATCTTTACTTCTGAGAGATTGTACGGCTGCAAGGAATTCCCAAAACGATTAATTCTGACCGGGATTCCAAGTTTGTGAGCCACTTTTGGCGTACACTTTGGAGGAAAATGGGAACCAAGCTGCAATTTAGTTCGCCTCATCACCCTCAAACTGACGGGCAAACGGAGGTGGTAAGTAGGAGCTTGGGGAACTTGCTAAGGAGTTTAATCGGCAAGAATCCACGCCAGTGTGATACGGTTTTGGCTCAAGCAGAGTTTGCTTATAATAGCTCGACAAGTCAGACGACTAAGCAAAGACCGTTTAAAATTGTGTACGGTAGTAACCCGATTACGCTGTTGGGTTTGAGTCCTCGTTCTGCTGATCTTCATCTTAGTGGCGACGAGGAGGAGCGTGCGAAGCACATCAAACGATTGGATGAGCAAGTTCGTCAAGAAATTATCAATCAAAATGAGAAGTATCAACGGGCTACAAACAAGAGTCCGAAGAAGCTAGTCTTCGAAGAGGGAGATTTGGTTTGGATTCATTTAAGGAAGGATCGATTCCCGCGTAGACGTCATGGGAAGCTTAAACCGAGGGCTGATGGACCTTTTAAAATACTGAAGAAGTTAGGAGACAATGCTTACAAGGTGGAACTTCCTCAAGAATATGGCGTTTCGGATACTTGCAATGTCTCAGACCTATCACCGTATATCAGTAATAAACTCGATACAGATTCGAGGGCGAATCTTTTTCAACCCGGGGAGAATGACACAGAGAAAACCCTCGTCCAACTGTAAACTTCTAACATTAAATGCTTTTACTGGCTGCGACTCAGGGGGCGAATTTACTATCAGTGGAAAGCCACGGAAGACTAGTTTCTAAAGAAATTAATGGCACAAAAAATATGAAGGCAAGAGGAAGTAAATGGCCATTTGACTACTGACTGCCAGAATAGTCACAAGTGCGGGAATTTGGAAAGATCGTCTAGTTCTTTGGTCCTTTTTGCATGGAACTCGTTGGATATCAGTCCTTCAACATTCTCATTTAAATTTCCCTTATTTTTGCATGTATTTTCGTCTCATTAAAAGCCCCTTTTGTAATGAAGATGGGAGATTGAATAAAAATATTGTTGTTGAGCTTTAAGCTTGTCTCTATCCTATACTGGACTCTTGGTGGATTCCTTGAGTGAAGTGTTTACATGAGTGTGCCTCGTATTACCTCCTTCTTCTCCAAATTTTCGGTGCCAAAATTTTTATTATAAGAATTTAATTTTTTGATTAGAAAATTGAGTTAATGGGTAGGAGTGAAGTTAAAATTAGAGTTTATGAATTGGAGTAAAAGCATTGTACCAGCTGTAATATTGTGCAGAATTAACTTTATCTTCATGTTGGGGGTTGGAGATGCTATTAGGATAAACTTTTCGAAGTTCATATGACAATGGTGAAAATTTCAAATCGGTAAAACTACGTGGACATCGATATGCATAGGTGGCATAATTCGACATCCACGTAATAAGCATATTGTTGTCCAATATGTTATCATACTGCCACGTCATTCGCGAAATTGTCGCTATATGTGGCGTAATTCGACATTCACGTAAGAAGCATATTTTCCAGTCGAAAGAAAAAATGTTGAATCATGCAATTTCCTTAATTCCTGATTTCATAAGCAATTAACCTTAAGTCATTTATGATAATAATATTAATACCTACGTTGGCTTAAACATCGATGATCATCACAAAACACAAGAAAACAAACCAGGAGTTACACTCTCTGATCCCTATTTAGATTATGATATTGAAGTTTAACCATATGCCTCGAAAGTTGTGTTCAAATTCATATTTCATATACGCCTAGTGTTGGGGTTGAGCGGTAATATTTAGTTTTGGACCAGCGATAGTTGTATTTGGACCCCACGATAATTTACCCGGATATTAATTAAAGCCGAATGACACCGAGATTTTTACGTGGTACGGCCAATACCGCCTACCTCAAAGGAGAGACAATAGTTTTTCTATATTTTAGAATATTACACCGTACAAAATAACACTCTTGTTTAAACCCAAGATCGAGACCCCTTACCCGATCCGGGTAATGTTTTTATACTCACTCTCAACTACCTAGTCAAAACTACACCCACTCTCACCCCTATCCACCCGGACAAGATTTCTTTTTTTTTTTTCTTTTTTCCTCTCATCTCTCTCTCTCTCTCTCTCTCTCTCTCTCTCTCTCCCCTCTCTTTGGTTTTCGGGGTGTTAAATACATTGCAGCTATGTAGAACCAACCGACCCGTCGATTCCTGAAGAAGGACTTCGATGCAACCCCTTCTCCAGCAGGATTCGCCTTCTCACCATCGTCTGCCTTTATACCACGCGCGCGATTTTCGTGAACCCATCGAAGCCTGAGTATTATATACCATACTCACGTCCAGACGATGCAAACCTTTGCACTCTTCTCCCTTTGGTAGGATCATTTCCACCATGTGTGAATTCCCAAACTCCCCCTGTATGAAAACTCCAGAGCCCTGGAATCTCACTAGCTCAAGAATATTAAATTCTACGCAACTTTGAGACAACGTCACTCCACCCAAAATGCGTACCGCTCCATCAATTATTTTGATCTTCCCCGTTCCAACACACTGAACAACACAACAATATCTATCGTCCCATGGAGATCCAAACAAACTGTTCGCATTTTTCGAAACTCATCAAAATAATCTCTTGGAGCAAACCCGATTTAATATCTTTTTCCTGAGAACAACCATCATTAGAGACTGTGAGAACGTCTCCAAGATGATCAGTGTGCTACCCGCGTGTGGAATTTTCCTAGCCGCCTGTCCTTCCTCCAAATCGGACCGTTTCTACTGATGTGTCCCGGCTCACCACACTTGTAGTATCACATGCCCTTCCCTCCACCTTGATTTGGACCTGCTGTTGTCCCCAAATCCCTAGTGTATCACCTTCTCTATGATTCACTCGAATAGCCAACATCCGGCTATACCCAACAATTGATCGCCTTCTCTTTTCTTGCTCCAAAAGAGTTGACTCCACCATTCACCGCTTCTACCGTCTCGTACCGGATGGTTGTGATCATATCATCCGAATCAGGAAGTGAGGTAAGAAGCAACAGGGCCTTACTTCTTCCTCTCCGACACATCATGACGCCAATCTTTCGTCACTTACTCCGACTTTTCCTCGTCTTCCATCAAAACTTATCCCCAGCCTTGACAATGAGCACATCCTTCACTCTTTTCTGCCACAGAGTGAAACCTCCTGCACTAGCACAATGCCGCACTTTGCTGTCATCCGTCGCTATTATCCTTGTCAGAGATTCAACAGCCCAGCACTATTGCCATAACTCGCCAAAACTCCACCGCCGCACAAGCTCCGCCAGACACCGAGCATCCTATCAACGATAACCATCTTGTACCATTATTTCTTCAGTACAAGACATCACCTCATTGAATCTAGCCCTGGCACTGGCTCCCCGTGATCGTTCATCCCTTCTGATATCTCTGATGTGGAAGTTCAGACACAGCTGCAACCACAAAGCATACTCAGAATACCAGCAGGGTTTGGCTCTGATACAACTAGGGTTGCAAACGAACCGAATCGAATCGAATATCATAATATTCAATTTGTATTCGTTAATTTTCAAAGTATTCGTATTCGATTCGATTCGTATTCGAATACTAAAAATCGATTCGATTCGATTCGATAACGATATTCGAATATATTCGCGAATACTCGAATATTCGAATATTCGAAAGAAAATTTCAGTTTTTCCCCATAAAATCTGTTAGAATTACAAAATAACTACAAAATAGTTCCGAAAAATTACAAAATCAGAAAACAACTCCATTGTGAAGAAAAACTAATGAGGGAACTACTTAATACACAACATTTCTTTCCTAGCCTGCTTTCGATCATCACGCTTGTAAATATGTAATATATTATATTATTTAAATATATATTACACTAAACGAATCGAATATTCGTTAATTTTTCGAATCGAATACAAACGTATTCTTATTGTATTCGAAATTATTCGAATCAGAAAAAGTATTTGTATTCGTATTCGTATTCGTTTATTTCGAATTCGAATCTTAAATTTCGAATCGAATCTCGAACCGAACCGAAAATATTCGGTTCATTTGCAACCCTAGATACAACTTGTTGGAATTGAGCGGTAATATTTAATTCTGGGCCAGTGGTAGTTGTATTTGGTCCCCGCGATAATTTTTCGGGACATAAAACTGAAATGACACAGAAAAAACATCGAGATTTTTACGTGGTTCGGCCAATACCGCCTACCTCCGTGCAAAATAACGCTATTGTTTAAATCCAAACTCGAGAACCCTTATCCGACCCTGTAATGTTTTTTATACTCACTCTCAACTACCTAATAAAAACTGCACCCACTCTCACCCTTATCCATCCGGACAAAATTTCTCTACTTTTTCTTTTTTCCTCTCATTTCTCTCTCTCTCTCTCTCTCTCTCTCTCTCTCTCTCTCTCTCTCTCTCATTTTTGGGGTGTTAAATACATTGAGCTAGGAAGCCTATTTATCGGCAATTAAGGAGAACAAAACGTCATTGCATAGCTCAGTAGAGGACAAATCCAAATTGAACACCTATTGCTTTCTTTTCCACGTTGAAAAGTCAACAATTCTCTCTCATTTCTCTCTCTCTCTCTCTCTCTCTCTCTCTCTCTCTCTCTCTCTCTCTCTCTCTCTCTCTCTCTCTCTCTCTCTCTCTCTCTCTCTCTCTCTCTCTCTCTCTCTCTCTCTCTCTCTCTCTCTCTCTCGTTTTTGGGGTGTTAAATACATTGAGCTAGGTAGCCCATTTATAGGCAATTAAGGAGACGTCATTGCATAGCTCATTAGAGGATAAATCACAATTGAACACCTATTGCTTTCTTTTCCACGTTGAAAAGTCTAACACCTAATACCTTGTAATCATTGGAAGTGATAATAAATTATAAATGCTTGCATTATAATAATATCGGGTGAAGTTTGATCATCGTTTTGTTGAAATTCAAAATTATATTACTGTACTCATTGAATCTACTAAATATATATTGTAACTCTCATAATCGTGTGCACGTAACTCCATTTTTCTATGCACATTGATTGATGCATGCACTACATATTACATCCTCATATATAATATACACACACATATCTACAGACGCCATCTAATTCATCCTATTTTACCGTACTTCAACACAATTGAAGCTTCATATATTAAAAATACTCACCTATTTTTACAATGGTTTCAAGGGAGATTGCCTTAAAGTTGGAGAATCAGAATGATCTCGAGAGCTTCTTCTTTGATGAGCCTTCACCGTTTGGGTATTTTTCTCTTACATTATATCTTCATATTTTCCTTTGTGTGTGTGTGCGTGGATATGTACATAAATAAACTTTTTTGGGGTTTCTTTACGACAAAACCTGTCTTTCTTGCAGAACATGGGAACTGTTGAATTAATAAGTTTCTTCCAATTATATAATATATTTCATAAATGAGTTAGATGTATGTTATACCTAACTCATATGGTTATGTTTTTTGATGAGTCATGATATTCTCATTATGTTTGTCATGTTGTAATAATGTGTTTGTATGATGTGTGTTTTATTGTCTTCATGTAATTATTGTGATGTTATATATGTATGCATGATGATGAATGTATTATGTATGTATGAAGTTTTATATGTTTGTTATGAAATGAAGTTCTAAGAACCACCGTATGATCTTAAGATTTAAAGCTACTCTTTTTCTCTCTCTCATATAAATATCTTTCATTCAAGCTTCAACCTCATATCTTCATCAAAAGTGCAACATGGTATCAGAGCTTTATTCTTGAGGGACTTGTGAAAAAAAAATACACCGTAGAAGAAAGCGACGAAGATGGCGAGCAACTCTCTAAGCACGGGGCCTCCGGTTTTCAACGGCGAAAACTATCACATATGGGCGATCAAGATGAAGGCATATTTGAAAGCGCTATGCCTATGAAATGTAGTAGAAAATGATGAAGAACCGCCGGCCTTACGAGCAAACCCGACGATCGCTCAAATGAAGAAGCACGAAGAAGACCTCGCGAAAAAACCAAAGCTCTCACATGTTTACACTCGGCTCTCTCCGATACAATCTTCACAAGAATCATGACTTGTGAAAGTCCAAAAGAAGCTTGGATAAGTTGAAGGAAGAGCTCGAAGGAAGCGAAAGGGAGAGGAGCATCAAACTCTTAACATTAAAAATAGAGTTTGAAATGTTGAAAATGAAGGATGGAGACTCGGTGAAAGATTACTCTTCCAAGCTTTTAGACCTTGTTAACAAAATAAGGTTGACGGGAGAAGAGTTCAACGATGCAAAGGTGGTGGAAAAGATGATGATAGCCTACCTTCAAAATTTGAGGCAAAGATTTCGGCTATCGAAGAATCACGTGACCTCAAGACTCTATCCGTTGCGGAGCTCATTAGCAAGCTTCAAACTCAAGAGCAACGAGCAAACATGAGAGAAGAAGATACCACCGAAGGAGCTTTTCCGGCCTTTAAAGTGAAGATCAAAGGAAACAAGTAGTAAAAGAAGGCACAAGGCAAGATGAAGACAGGGATGATGAAGATCAAGGTGCTCAAAATTACAAACACAAAGCAAAGCCAACCCGATCGTGCAAAATATGCTTTCGAAACAACCGCATTGAAAGTGATTGTTGGTACAAGGAAAAAGGCGCAATCCGGTGCAACTATTGTAAGAAATGGGGCATCTTGAAAGGAATTATCGGCTTAAAAAACAAGACAACGTTCAACCACAACAAGCCAACGTCTCCGATGATCATGAAGAGGCTAAAAAATGGCTATTTATGGCGACTCCCGAGGAGAAAAGTGAGGAAACATGGCTCATTGATAGTGGTTGTACAAGTCACATGTGCAAAGATGAAAAGATGTTTGTGAGCTTGGACAAATCCATCAAGACGAAGGTACGACTAGGAAATGGCAAGGTTATTGAAGCCGAAGGGAAGGGATCGATACCGGTCAAAACAAAACGAGGTACAAAGTATATACCCGAAGTTCTCTTTGTTCCTCATCTAACTCAAAATCTTGTGAGTGTGTCGATAATGATGGAAAAAGGATACTCTCTTTTATTCAAAGACCACGCATGTGTTGTCTATGATCCGAATGATGTGATTTTAGCTAAGGTTGCTATGGTTGGAAAAAGCTTTCCTATGAAGTTCAATGAAATATGTGAAGATATTAACTATGTTTCACACGATGAAGACGACTCATCTCTCGACTCGTCTATGGAGTATGAAAAATGTATGTATGCTATGTTGGAAACTTCCTCGCTAAAGGAAGTAACTAAGCATGATGAACGGGAACATGTGATGAAGGAGGAGATGGTGATGGGCGAAAATATTCAGATTCAACACTTGGCTCTCAATCCCTTAAAGGAGTCTAGAATGAGGAGGAGCACGTCGAAGCCAAAGCTTGTCATTCATGATGAAGCCGCTGCAAATGTAGAAACCGTCGAAATCAAGTTCCATGCTCAAGTTAAAGAGGATGATAAGGTAAAATTTGATCAATGTCGTTCTCACGATAAATATACGGATATGATGATAAAGCTATTGCCCAAGGGAAGGCTCAAACGTCTAAGTGTCGTTTAAGCGTCATGAAGAAACTTAAGGAGGAGTGTTGAATTACTAAGTTTCTTCCAATTATATAATATATTTCATAAATGAGTTAGATGTATGTTATACCTAACTCATATGGTTATGTTTTTTGAGGAGTCATGATATTCTCATTATGTTTGTCATGTTGTAATAATGTGTTTGTGTGTTTGTATGATGTGTGTTTTATGTCTTCATGTAATTATTGTGATGCTATATATGTATGCATGATGATGAATGTATTATGTATGTATGAAGTTTTATATGTATGTTATGAAATGAAGTTCTGAGAACCATCGTATGATCTTAAGATTTAAAGCTACTCTTTTTCTCTTCTCATCATAAAATATCTTTCATTCAAGCTTCAACCTCATATCTTCATCAAAAGTGCAACAGGAACAACAATATGGACTAACTGACTGTAGTGGCTTTGGCATGTCTGATTTCTTCGATTTCGAGCCATTCTCTTTAGCAAATCAATATCCCAGCGCTTTCCCAGTCGAACTAAATGGCTTCGAAGAGATTTCTGGCGATTTTGCGCTATGGGACTTCGACTCGCCACAACTACAGCTAAACGATCCTATAACGTTGTCAGGAACGATAATCTGGTAACCTACGATCAGCAAGTAAACGATAGCGATATTTCAACCTACGATTTTTCTGGGATCGACTTTCCCTCGGCTGAGAATAAGAAGTTTGCTGATGTTTCGAGAAATAATGGGAGGTTCAATAAGCCGTCAGCTTTGCAGTACGAAGAGATTCGAAGTATTTCGATGTCCCAATAACGAAGGCTGCAAGAGAATTGAACGTGGGACTGACTGTACTGAAGAAGCAATGTAGGGAATTGAATATCAGTCGATGGCCTCATCGAAAATCAAGAGTTTGAATTCACTCATAGACAATGTTAAGGTACGTATACGATTACAAACACTTCATTCGTTCGAATTAGAAGTGAAAGATTCTTACTTTATATCTTGATTATAGGATTTGGGAATGGCGGGCGAGGTAGAGGTGTTGGAGGAACACAAACGATTGCTTGAGAAGGTGCCAGAAATGGAGTTGACGGAGAGGACTAAGAAGCTGAGGCAAGCATGCTTTAGCCTTTAAGGCCAACTATAAGAAGAGAATATCCATGCAATTTGCTGCTGCTTCTTCTTCTGCTAATAACCTATAATTAATAGTTTACTTCTTCGGCTATCTTTTTTATTTAGATTAGAGGATTACTTGTTCTGGTTTGAAGAACTATTGCCTGATGCATTGCATGTGCTGCCGTCTTCTTCTTTTAAGGAGAGTTTTATCCTTGGATCTAAGTTTTCCATTTCTAGAATTATTGTTAGTCTTGTTTGATTTTGATGTCTCATGTTTTTAGTATTTTAGTTGTTAAAATTATTTGATCTTGATTACAATTATACTAGTATCTCTTGCACGCCGGATGTATTCTAATAACTCTTACACATCCCATGTGTGTGATTATGTAAACATATAATAGTAACTTGAAGTTACTTTTTGTAGTTAAAATTAGAAAACTGATGTGGGACGAAATCATTATTCGCACAACTTAAGCCAAATTCAGATTCTTTAATCCGTAAGTATTTTTCACATTTTTTCTTTCGTCACACATGGATAGCCTTCTTTCTCGCCCAAGCTTTCTATTTATTTCCTCCTACGCTGAGTTGAACTAAGCGGTTGCCCAAAGATTCCATACCGTACTATACATGCAAGAACGAAAAGAAGTTACTCTGAAGACTTGGAAAACTCGGCTTTTCTTCCCCAATTGATCTTCAATTCGACTGTGAAAAATAAAAAAGCAAAGTTCAATTTAATTTTCATCTTTCCTCCATAAGGACTCTCGCGGGGGATAAGAATAATAGGGTTGCCCTGAGGCTCGGCTTTAGATTCACCGAAGCAAGTGATGGTAATGGGTCGAATGCGGATCACAAAAACGGGTTCGGGCCTGAACCGAGTGAGAAGAGCTGGGGCGGATCAAACTTGGGTCCGAAATTTCCCACCCCAAATGCACACGACAGCAAGTTCGCGAGTTGGGGCAGGAGAGAGCCAAAAAGGTCTTTGCTTTATTGGCTATCTTGACGCCATTGTTGTCAAGGACAGGGAAGACGCTGCTCGCCAAAACTTTGGTGCAATTGGTTAATGTTCCTTTAATAATTGCTGACGCCACGACTCTTACTCAGGCAAGTTATGCAGTATTGTGAATTCTTTTTGTCGTAAAAAGGAAATAAAGATCAGATTGCCATGTTATTACATGAACTCTGATTCTTGCCAAACTTTTTGTACCAAGAATCTTCAGCTTAGATATATTCCAAAAATCTTGGATGCTGATAATTTCCTAGCGAGGCCAACATTTTAGGCTGTGGACTATAACGTGAAAGCTGCGCAGCAAGGCATAATTTACATCGACGAAGTTGACAAAATCACCAAAATGGTGTTTAATGAGCTCAAAGATGACTTAGAACACTACCGCTAAATCTGAAGTGCGAAGTGTTAAAAAATCGTTTTTTTTGCGAGTACTGTTGAAAATGCTTGAAGGCGTTCAGCAACCACTGTTGAAAATGCTTGAAGGGACTGTAAGAGCTTCAATTTATATATTGTAATCAGAACAGAAGATCCAATCATAAATTTGAGAGATTGAGCCATCGATAAATCATATTCGAAGCGTCCTCTGTGATTCCTTAGGTGGTCAATGTTCCGCAGAAGGGCGCACGCAATCTGTTGGGATGGTGGTGGGCCCGCGGTGGTCAGTGGGCCCCGCGGTCGTGAGCCCTGCAGCGGAACAGGTCCCGGTTTGGCTCGGTACGACGATCGGGAGAAGTGGGACCCACAGGGTAAATTTGGTGGGGCCCGCACAGTAACTACCACGGTAAAAATAAAATTACCGTAAGGTAAGAAAGAAACCAGAACTTTAACGTTTACCTTACGGTAATTTTATTTTACCGTGGTAGTTACAGTGCGGGCCCCATCAAATTTACCCTGTGGGTCCCACTTCTCCCGATCGTCGTACCGAGCCAAACCGGGACCTGTTCCGCTGCGGGACCCACTGATCACCGCGGGGCCCACCACCATTCCCAACAAGTGGTATCAGAGCCAAACCCTGCTGGTATTCTGAGTATGCTCTGTGGTTGCAGTTGTATCTGATCTTCCACATCAGAAAAGATATCAGAATGGAACATCGATCGGGGGGAGCCAGTGTCAGAGCGAGGTTCAACGAGGTGATGCCTTGTGCTATGATGGTACAAGTTGGTTATCGTTGATATGATGCTCGGTATCGTGCAGAGCTTGTGCGGCGGTGGAGTTTTGGCGAGTTATGGCAATAGTGCTGTGAGGCAGGTCGCTAGCCTTTCCTGAGAAATATCTGATTAGTACTATTTGGGCCGAACTGTTAAATCTCTGCAAGGATAATAACGACGGATGACAGCAAAGTGCGACAATGTGCTGGTGCGGGAGGTTTCACTCTTTGGCAGAGAAGAGTGAAGGATGTGTTCGTCAAGGCTGGGTGATAAGCTTTGATAGGAGACGAGGAAAAGTCGGAGTAAATGACAGAAATTTTGGGGTCAAGATGTGTCACAGAGGAAGAAGTAATGCCCTTTTGCTTCTTACCTCGCTTCCTGATTCTGGTGATAATTTGATCACAACCATTCGGTACGAGACGGTGCAGACGGTGGATGGTGGAGTCAACTCTTTTGGAGCAGAAAAGAGAAGGCGGTCAAATTATGGTGATAGTCGGGCGTTGACTATTTTCAGAGTGAATCATAGAGGAATGTGATACGCCAAGGAATTTGGGGACAACAGCAGGTCCAAATCCAGGTGGCGGGAAGGGCATGTGATGTTGCATGTGTGGTGAGCCGGGACACATCAGGAGAAATTGTCCGACTTGGAGGAAGAAGGACAAGCGGCTAGGAAAATTCCACAACGGAGGTAACACACAGTTTATCTTAGAGACGTTCTCACAGTCTCTAATGATGGCGCTCGTTCTCAGGAAGAAAGATATTAAATTCGGGTTTGCTCCAAGAGTATTTTGATGCGTTTCGGAAAATGCGAACGGTTTTTCGATCTCCATGGGCCGATGGATATCGTTGTGTTGTTCGGTGTGTGTTGAACGGAGAAGATCAAAATGGTTGATGGAGCAGTATGCATTTTGGGTGGTGTGACGTGTCCCAAAGTTGCGAGAATTGACTATTCTTGAGCCAGTCAGATTCCAAGGCTATGGGTTTTCATAGCAGGGGGAGTCTGGAAAATCACACATGGCGGAATGATCCTACCAAAAGAGAGAAGAGTGCAAAGGTTTGTATCGTCTGGACGTGAGTATGGTATATAATACTCAGACTTCGATGGGTTCACGAAAATCGCGCGCGTGGTATAAAGACAGACGATGGTGAGAAGGAAAGTCCTGCTGGTGAAGGATTGCATCGAAGTTCCTCTTCGGGAATCGACGGGTAGAGTCGATTCGACAAAGCTGCACTTGGCTGCTGAATGAATCAAGTGGTAGGACTGGAACTCTTGATTCGGATTATGTGTAGGTGCTACAAGGAAGGCCAATGGACGTTCGTGGTATTTACGAACGGGTTACTCTCATTCTCGGGTTCGCTGGAGTGCTCTCTAAAGAAGGTGCTGATGTTGAAAATGGGGAGAATTGTTGACTTTTCAACAATAAATACACACACATGCGAGAGATTAAGGAATTCAATTTGATTTTTCTTCAAGTGACGCATGCAATGATGATTAACGCATGCAATGATGATTCTTGCATGT
>JAPQWV010003422.1:0-41736 GCA_027422505.1 Craterostigma plantagineum
AACGGATAATCGAAACTTAGACGACTTTAATTCGGCGTCGCATACTAAAAGAATTTAATAGGTGAATTTGAGAATTTCATTTATGCTCTTACAGTTAATAAAAAAAGAAAAGGTACAAATAATTCAAATAATAATTTAATAACGGTTCGTCGAACGAGGTAAGACAGAAAAAACTATAGGGCCGCCGTGTTGTCCTTTTGTCTTGCATGCCAATAGGAAAGCGACGTTTAACTTCTTCCGACACGTGTCATCGCATTATTGGATAGATGGAGGGAGATTACACGTGGCCTGCGTATGCTTGGGAACACAGTACCCATACCACAACGAAAGTGAAGTAAAAAAACAGAGCCACTTACCATCGTGAAAGTTTGTTTTATTACTTTGCAATAACCCTTTTGACGTTCTTCGAACCTTTTTAACCCTTCGCTGTCCTCTTGTCGAGACTTGTATTTATAGGTACATAGTATTTAATTCTATGTATGTACATATAAACGTTAATGTGACATCCATCTACATATCTTTGTAGTGAAAACACGGTTGTCTAGTGAGGAAAATAACGTTTTATCTTTTTCTTTTTCATGTGAAATCTGAGAGATGTAAGTGATTTTAAAATAGTCATGATCCATGATCACCTCGTGCAAAATGTATGAAAATTCCATTCCTAAAATAAACATTTCATACTGTTGAGATTTAAGATGCAATCAACTCGCCTTTAACCTGTGTTTATGCGTGTGCGAATTGATCTAACCTAATCGAGCAATCGCCAGCACAATTGAATCGAAACCCAGCTCAAAAACACAGAAACTAAAAACAGCATTTACGTGTTTCGGCCTCGACTTCAGGCCTACTCCACGGACCAACAGCCGATTTGTATTGCTCACAACACGAAAGTTACAGATTTTCGTGTCCTCCACAAATCTCTAGTTAACTTCTCTCGATAATTCGAACCCTAACAAAAGATACACAAGCTCTCAAAATTTACAGCTGAACACCGAATTCTTGTATGTATAGTCTGAGGAAGAAGCTGTATTCTGCTCGTCTGCATCAGCTGCTTGTACTTGTACCATCAGCTTCAGAGTGGTGTACATTTCGCTTAGTGTAACTTCTGAGCCATCCATCTATTAATCCGATGGCTACCATTCAAACTTGCACAGTTAATTCTATCCATTTGATCTTGGCGCGAAGGATCGAACGGTTTCACATCGAAGCTGAAGATTTAATCATATTTCTCAGTCGAAACTCAGTTTTCTGAAAGCTGTGATCATCTGAGCTTCTTCCCGGCTTGTAACGGCGAGTTTAGGCTCACTAAACCCAAACACATACGAGTCCTTTAAACTAGTACTAAATATATGTGTGAATTTTATTTGGAGTATTTCATTTTTCAACTTTAGAATACCCGCTCAATCGGTTATGAACTTGTGTCAGGCACTGTGACGGTGGGACTGGAAAAGTTGATTTCACAATTCTTGACGAGCGAAAATACAACTTAGTTCCGTTGCTTCTCACATGGATACGAAAGAACTGTCTAAAAACCATACCGTCAACTGTTCATCAATTACTAGTGACCACAATTAACGTTTTGTCTACGATTTATCCAATCTAAAAAATGGTGGTTCTGATAAAAAAAAACTACGGTTACTGCTAACTTTTTGGATGAGTTTTCAAAAGTAAGTTTATATATTCAAATCGAGTTTGAACGGCGAAATCATGCTTCGAATCAATATTGTACCATGCCTTGTCCAATGAGAATAACCTTTACGTTAAAAAAGGAAAGAAATAACAAAAACCATTTGGAGGACGGTCTATAAACGCAGTGACTAAAGATGAACAATGCTTGTTTGGTTTATTGATTTATATTTGGAGTGTTTAAATTAGTGAGGTTTATATTAAAGTAATTAATGGATATAAAATAAAATGTGTGTTTGGTTAGTGGGTTTAGAGAAACGCATATGAGAGGGTGCATTTATTTAAACCCATATGCATGCGTTAAATTCAATGTTTTAAAACACGTGTCACGCACCGCGTCGCGTTTTGGCTTCTGAAAGCGCGTAGCGTAAATAGCGTAGCGCATTGCATGAGTCTTTCGAGCAAGTAATTTACAATGCAGAAAACATAATATATAACATAACTTTGTTATATTATAGCTTATATCTCCAATAATATATTTAATTCACTTCATTCTAATTTTTTGCTTCCAATTGACTTCTCTATTTATTATAAATAACAAAAGAAAAAGATAAATATAATAAAAAGTTGGCTTAATGACCGCCGTCATTTCCTTCTCGTGGGTGGAGTAGCGGGTCTCGACGTCCTTCAACTTGCGCGGCTCGTAGGCGACGGGGTGTCGGCCCTGCACAAGGACGCCGCCGATGGCCTTGCCAGAGGCATCGGTGTGGACTTCAAAAGGGTCGTCGAAGTTGGTCAACTTCAAGACGGGTTCGCTAGCCAATGCGGACTTGAGCTTCTCGAAAGCTTCCCGGCATGGCTCGCTCCAGTCCCATTGCATCCTTCTTGAGGAGGTCCGTCAAAGGGGCGGCTAACTTGGAGTAGCCCTTGATGAAGCGCCGGTAGTAATTGGCTAGCCCGAGGAAAGAGCGTAGCTCGCTCACGTTGGACGGCTGCGGCCACTCCATGATGGCCTTGACTTTGGCTCCGTCCATCTTAATCTCCCCGTCCTCGATGATATGACCTAGAAAGGTGATCCTTGATTGGCCAAACTCGCACTTGTCGCGCCGCAAAAAGAGACGGTTTGCGCGCAACTTCTCGAACACTGCCTCCAAGTGTCGAACGTGCTCCTCCAACGTTTTGGAGTAAACGACGATGTCATCGAGGTACACTACAACAAACTTGTCAAGATAGTCGTAGAGAACATCATTCATTAGATTGCAAAAGGTAGCCGGGGCATTAGTTAGCCCAAACGGCATTACAAGGAACTCAAAGGAACCATATCGAGTGACACAAGTCGTTTGGCTTCATTGCCCTCGGCAATCCTAACTTGCCAATACCCGGAGCGGAGGTCGAGCTTGGAGAAGAAGCGGGCCTTGGTGAGCTTATCGAACACGTCCAAGGAGTTGGGGATGGGGTACTTATTTTTGACCGTGACCTTGTTCAAGGCCGGTAATCGACGCAAAAGCGGAGGCTTCCATCCTTCTTCTTCTGAAAGAGCACCGGCGAGCCAAAGGGTGCCTTAGAGGGGCGAATCAGGCCGGCGTCGAGCAGCTCGTCTAGCTGCTTCCTAAGCTCTTCAAGCTCCTTTGGGTGCATGCGGTATGGTGCCATGGCGGGTGGACGCGCGCCAGGCTCCAGCTCGATGGTATGGTCCGTGGGCCTACGTGGGGGCAGCTGCCGAGGCAGTTCGGCCGGCATCAGCGCGTCGTAACGCGCTAGCACCTGTTGGATCTCGGCAGGTGGCTGTGGCTGAGGCGGGACGGGCGCCTTCTCGACTGGCCGGACCAAGGTGAGGTAGGTCGGCTCGCCACGCGTCAGACCCTTCTTCAGCTTCAAACCCATCTCGGGCAAGACCTCAGCCACCCTACGGGTCGGCCACTACCTTGACATCCAAGAATTCATCACCATGCCCCTTTCCGACTTTGAAATAATTCTCGGCATGGAGTTCTTGACGTCGGCCAAGGCAAGCCCAATGCCGCACCTCAGTGGTCTCCTTATTGCGGATGAGTTCCAGCCCGGCTTCGTCCAAGGCCACTACCACGTGGAGGACCAGCCGATGGATTACGAGGCATCTTGCTCGGCCCTTCAGCTGAAGAAGGGTCTGACGCGTGGCGAGCCGACCTACCTCACCTTGGTCCGGCCAGTCGAGAAGGCGCCCGTCCCGCCTCAGCCACAGTCACCTGTCGAGATCCAACAGGTGCTAGCGCGTTACGACGCGCTGATGCCGGCGGAACTGCCTCGGCAGCTGCCCCCACGTAGGCCCACGGACCATACCATCGAGCTGGAGCCTGGCGCACGTCCACCCGCCATGGCACCATACCGCATGCACCCAAAGGAGCTTGAAGAGCTTAGGAAGCAGCTAGACGAGCTGCTCGACGCCGGCCTGATTCGCCCCTCTAAGGCACCCTTTGGCTCGCCGGTGCTCTTTCAGAAGAAGAAGGATGGAAGCCTCCGCTTTTGCGTCGATTACCGGGCCTTGAACAAGGTCACGGTCAAAAATAAGTATCCCATCCCCAACTCCTTGGACGTGTTCGATAAGCTCACCAAGGCCCGCTTCTTCTCCAAGCTCGACCTCCGCTCCGGGTATTGGCAAGTTAGGATTGCCGAGGGCGATGAAGCCAAAACGACTTGTGTCACTCGATATGGTTCCTTTGAGTTCCTTGTAATGCCGTTTGGGCTTAACTAATGCCCCGGCTACCTTTTGCAATCTAATGAATGATGTTCTCTACGACTATCTTGACAAGTTTGTTGTAGTGTACCTCGATGACATCGTCGTTTACTCCAAAACGTTGGAGGAGCACGTTCGACACTTGGAGGCAGTGTTCGAGAAGTTGCGCGCAAAACCGTCTCTTTTTGCGGCGCGACAAGTGCGAGTTTGGCCAATCAAGGATCACCTTTCTAGGCCATATCATCGAGGACGGGGAGATTAAGATGGACGGAGCCAAAGTCAGGGCCATCATGGAGTGGCCGCAGCCATCCAACGTGAGCGAGCTACGCTTTTCCTCGGGCTAGCCAATTACTACCGGCGCTTCATCAAGGGCTACTCCAAGTTAGCCGCCCCTTTGACGGACCTCCTCAAGAAGGATGCAAAGTGGGACTGGAGCGAGCCATGCCGGGAAGCTTTCGAGAAGCTCAAGTCCGCATTGGCTAGCGAACCCGTCTTGAAGTTGCCCAACTTCGACGACCCTTTTGAAGTCCACACCGATGCCTCTGGCAAGGCCATCGGCGGCGTCCTTGTGCAGGGCCGACGCCCCGTCGCCTACGAGTCGCGCAAGTTGAAGGACGTCGAGACCCGCTACTCCACCCATGAGAAGGAAATGACGGCGGTCATTCACTGCCTTGAAGCTTGGCAGCACTATCTCCTTGGGTCCCGATTCGTGATCGTGACGGACAACGTGGCCAACACATATTTCAAGACCCAAAAGAAGTTAACTCCCAAGCAAGCTCGATGGCAAGAGTTCTTGGGGGAGTTCGACTTCGACTGGATCCATTGGCCCGGGAAGCAAAACGAAGTGGCGGACGCGCTAAGCCAGAAAGCCCCACCTCAACGCCATGGCAGCCTCGAGCTCGGCCACGAGCAACTTCGACAGGCGACTTAGGCGCGATGCCGAAAATGATGCTGCCTATCGGAAGCTCAAAGAGGAGGTGGAGTCCGGCCACGTCAAGCGCTATTGGCTGGAGAATGGGCTCCTAGTCACCCACCAATGGCTGGAATTGGACTAGGTCCTCGCCGCGCTCCCATGACATGTCGGTGTCCGGGGCGTCTCGCCATTTGATGAGGAACTCAAGCCTCGTGTACGGAGGGGACCCTCGCCTCCTATGGTCAATGATCTTCTCGACGTCACGATTGAAGTGCTTGAGGGGCGCCGTGGGGATGCTCGGCTCTTGTTGACGTTCGGGGTCCTTGTCTTCGAAGAATTTCTTAAGGAAGCTCACGTGGAAGACCGGGTGCACACGGTACTTTGATGGGAGCTTCAGACGATAAGCCACGTTCCCGATGCGGCTTAAAACTCGAAGGGGCCGTCGTATTTGGGCATCAAGCTGCGGGCAGCTTCGGCCGATGACCCTCTCCAAGCCGTTTGGAGGGGCGGGTTGAGCTTTAGCCACACTTTTTCTCCGACGTCGAACTCAACGGGGCGATGGCCGCGATCATAGTACTTCTTCATACGCCGACTGGCCTTAGCAAGGCTATCGCGGGCCTCATCCCAAAGGAGCTGTCGTCCCCGCGCAAACTGGTACGCGGTGGGGCACTCTCCATCCGTACTCCGTAGTGTGAGTGCCTGCGGAGTGAGAGGCTGAAAACCGTAGACTACCTCGAACGGGCTTTTCTCGGTTGCGGACGACTTGTGAAGGTTGTAGCTGAATTGGGCCGAGTCGAGGAGCGCCGTCCAATTCCGTTGGCTAGACGAAATGTAGTGGCGGAGGTACTCCTCGAGTAATTGGTTGGCTTAGCTTGGTTCCTAGCAAGCGGAAGAGCACGGTCCAAAAGCGTCCCGTGAAGCGAGCGTCTCGGTCGCTCACAATCTCCTCCGGCATTCCAAATGCTTCACCACATTTCGGAAGAAAAGGTCCGCGGCAACTTCCGCGGCATTCTTGCGGGGCAGGAATGAAAATAGCCATCTTAGAAAAACGATCAACAATTACGAAAATCGAAGTGTTACCATCACTTTTGGGCAAAGTGGTGATGAAGTCCATGGTGATCGATCTCCACGGACTCGTCGGGACGGCCAAGGGCTGAAGGAGGCCGGCGGGCTTCGCGCGTTCGTTCGGCTTGTCGCGTTGGCACTTGATGCAAGTTCGGACGAACGCCTTCACGTCGTTCTCCATCTTCGGCCAATAGAACTTGCGCACCAAAAGTGCAAGCATGCGATTGACCCCGGGGTGACCCGCCCATTTCGGCTCGTGATGCTCCTTGAGCAACTCAGTGCGGAGCTTGCCGGACGGGACGTAGAAGCGGGCGCCGTGGGTGACTAGGAGCCCATTCTCCAGCCAATAGCGCTTGACGTGGCCGGACTCCACCTCCTCTTTGAGCTTTCGATAGGCAGCATCATTTCGGCCTCGCGCCTAAGTCGCGTGTCGAAGTTGCTCGTGGCCGAGTTCGAGGCTGCCATGGCGTTGAGGTGGGGCTTCCGGCTTAGCGCGTCCGCCACTTCTTATTTTTTTAGTCCCGTAAGTTAGGGGGTTTGGCGTTATAGGGACTAGTATTATACGGTTTGGCAATATAGGGACTTTATCTTTCGAAAAGTAAGCATTTTTAGGACAATATACGGTTCGACCCGGTATTTTGACTCAAATTCGGTGACGTGGAATACGACCCGCTGACATGCAGGCTTAGTCCACTATCTAGATTAGTGACGGTTTTTTTTTGCGATGGATTTACCGTCGCTTAAGGGTTGAAAAATAAAAAAACACTAAATAAAGGAAAAAAAATCCGTCGCTACCCATCACAAGACAGTTAAATGGAACCGCAGTCGATAAAAGGAAAAAACTAAAAAAAAACACAAGTTGCATCTCCCCTCGCCGTCTGCGGATCCAAAGAGATCAGATTCTGAGGAGTCCGAAAGCGGGCCGTGGGGACGCTATGCCGCCGAGATCAGAGACCCCCAAAAGAGACGACCTTAATCCTAGGAGAGACGACCCAAGCTGTATATCCGTAAATTTAAAGCGGGATTACAATAGGAAATTTCAAGATAAATAGCGATGGAAATATTAGGAATGAAATTTCCTAATAAATTTCTACGAACGAAAATATAAACTGTGACGGTTTTAAATCATTTCGGAATTTAATCAAAAAAAAAATATTTAATTAAGCAAAAATAATAATGTTAGTGGGAATAAAATTGGGCTATGAAGAACTTGATCTTCGAAATTTGGGCCCAAATTCTCAAAATAAAAATATGAAGTTCGTACTTAGAGAAGAAAGGTTTGAAAAATTTCTTAACCCCATGCGATACCATATATTTAATTCATATAGAGTAGATATAAAAGATATAACCACACATACCATACATAAAATAAGGTTCACCCATCAAATCAAAGGCTAAGAATACACGTGGTGATCTTGAAAGTAATATTAGGAATGACTAATAGAACGTTTCTTAACCAAAGGGTAATCGACATCACCGCTTGATAAGCACAATGTATGCACACCCTAACAATCGAGATACATAGATATAAATAAACTACCACTCTAAGAAAGAGGGAAGTAGAAAAGAAGCAAAGAACGAAATAGGAAAGGAAGAGAAACTGCAAATTTGGCTAGCTGGAATCATCTAAAAATCACAAGGCTTGCACGTAAGGTAGATATTTCATTTACAACACAATAATATGCTTATGTCTACGTGTATCCGAAGTGTTATATGATTTAACTGATATATTTGAATTATGAGATTCAACCAGTGATTAGAATAAGTTGCGTAAAGTTTTCCGTGATTATTGGTTAGTAAAAATCTGGGGTTTTGAAATAAGCTACGTTAAATATACCTTGGTATTTAACTGTGAATTTTTCGACTACAGAATATTTATAGAAACCTAAGTTTCGATTTAGATTCATAAGTATTTATATAATATGAATTTTAATGATTTCGAAGCGTGATCTTTAGAAATTTATGGTTTTAGGGTGTACCCTTTTCTGGGTTAGGAATAATTTTCGAAGATAAACCTGATAGTATATGAATGTCTGTTTTAGGGTTTTTGAAGGAAGGGCGATTCCACTTCATTTTGAGAATCGGCCGATTTATGATGATAGGCTTCGACTGATTGCTAGAATTCGCCGAGTTTAGATTGCTTAGTAGTTTCGGCCGATTGAAATAAAGGGTCTTTGCTTTTGACCGATTGTACATAAGAATCGCCGAAATATATATAGAATATTTACTAGGAGAAATCGGGCGATTGAATAGGTGAAACGGGCGACAATTTGATTTTCGGGTTGAAAGTTATTTCGCGGGCCAAAGTGCGAATTTCGCGGGCTTTTCGCGGGCCTGGATAACAGTTCGCGAAAAATCGGCCGAATGTGTGAAATTCGGGTCACTTTCGCCGAAATAATTTTCGCAGGTTGACCAAAGCTTTTAAACCAACGACTTTCGGGTGTTGACTAAAACTTGTTTTTCGGTCTTTTAAATAAATGAATTTTGACCAGAGTTTAGCGGGTTGACCAAGCTTTATAATTATTTCGGCAAATCCAATTTTCGGGCGTTGACCCGCCACTGTGTACGTTGACCCAGTATTAAAACATAATTATTTTAGACTATTTCAAGAATTTGTACGCATACTAATAATATTTATATGTTCAGATAGGGATTGCACCCGATTGCTGATTTTCTGTATCAGGAGGACAGGTAGGTGGAATATCCATCTACAACGCGTAAACACTTATTTGATAATTATGTGATTTTATGTGCTTCGGTGAATTATGTGTTTACATGTTTTACGTGCATTTCATGTGGCATCACGTTTCATGTATTATCACGTAAATGCCTGCATGTGCATTACACGTCATTTCACGAAGTGTACCGTGGTGGAACGGTGGTACTGTATTGTACCTAGTGAGCGAGTAGCCGATATTGGCTGTCGACCCGTAGAGGAGTCACGTGAGTGGGGGCATCTGCTGTGCATCAGCGCCTGTGACGGTGAGCCATTGGCTCGTTGGACATTGTGCGGCAGACTACGGGCGACCTAGAAAGGAGTGACTTGGGATATCCCCAAGTAGGCTATCTGGTGTAGGCCATGCTGTCGCATGCGGGAGGAGGCGACCTGGAGGGTGCGACCTGGGTACCCTTATGGGACCCGGTGTAGGCTACCAGCGTAGGCACCGCATTAGGCAGAACAGGCGACCTGAGAGAGTGACATGATACGGCTCAGGGAGGCTGCTCAGGGTAGGCCACTGCCGTAGTGTTGTGATCGTGTTGTGGTTGTGATCGTGATCGTGGTAGTGATTTCGCGTGATGATGCACAGTATGAAGCCCGGGGCCCGTTGTGAGGTGGTGAGTGTACCCCTGTTGTGATAAGTGATAGTGACTGGCATTGCATCGGTGAGATTGGGGGTGACAAATGTTTTTGTAAAATGGGTTCTCCGCGGCTTTCACTGCTAAACCCGGCGTGAGTTATCGCTAATCAGCGATTAGAGAGTGGGGTCGCTACAGGTGGTATCAGAGCACAACCTCTCGCAGTACGGTGCTGGTTCGGGGACGAACAGGCGGAAGCTGGTGGGCATGTGACGCCCGGGGCCGAAGAGGGCGGGGAGTGATCGCCGGTGCCAGGGTGCACGGACAATGAGCGGCTCCTGGCACGCTTCTAGGCGAAGGGGTACATGAACGAACCGATCCAACACCAGAATGAGAGGGGATCCTAAGACTAACAATGTATGGGCGTGTCAGGCTAAGAATCGTATAAAAGAATTGATAGTACTACTCATATCACCAAGGTCGACCTACCTTTTCGGGAGTCCATCTATAGAAACTCCGAAGTTAAGCGTGCTTGACTTGGGGCAATCTAGGATGGGTGACCCCCTGGAAAGTTTCTTAGGATGCGTGTGAGCGAGTGCACGAAGCACGCTAAAAGGTTAAATGGTGGTACAGTGGGGCCAGACTATCAGTCGGAGTGTGGTGGGCCCAAACCCCACTAGTCCCGGTAGGGACCGAAGCTATAGTGACACCCGGTATGGGACGGGTCGTTACACAAGCAGCTGTGAACTCCAATTTTACCCCGCGAGGACCACCTCTCTCTTTCTCTTTTCATTCTCTCCAGATCTGAGGTGGGGTTGGCCTGCTTGGTGGCCGGCGACGTGATGTACCAAATCTGAGGTGTGGTGGTGTTGGGCGGCGACGGCGACTGCTCTCAGACGTGATGCACCAGATCTGCGGTGTGATGGTGTTGGGCGGCACGACGACTGCTAAGAGAGTTGGGCTGCCGTCGATATCAGTGGCTCCATCTTTCCCAGCTGCACGTCGACTGCTCAGGCGTGGTGTCTCAACCCAAAATAGGTCAATTCCCTTCCAAGGACTGCGAACTCAAATCCATACACCGCTTCGAGGTTTGGAGATGGTAAGGGAACACTTAACTTCTTAGGTCTGAAATCAAACGCAGGCATCTCAGAGAGTTGGGCTGTCGTCGAAATCACTGAGCTCCATCTTTCAAGCTGTACGTCGCTGCTCAGGCGTGGTGTGAGGCTGCGGCGGCGGGGGCAGCTGCGGTGTGGTGCAATTAGCGGTGATGGCGACGGATTTTGTGCGTTGGGACTGGTGGGTGTTACCTTTTCTTATTGTTGAGTTGATTTTGTGCGCCGAATTCCCCGTCGAATGGTATTTTTAATTTATTTATTTATTTATTACGTGGCAATTTTTCACATCGTGATCAGCTGGTCTGGAGCCACGTCAGCATCCACATCAAAATACGGTCGCGTGCGTCTCACGTGCGTAATTTTAGGGTAAAATGTCCGTATAATGCAGTATTTCGATAGTTAAAGTCCCTGTATTGCAAAACCGTATAATGCTGGTCCCTATAATGCCAACCAGCCTAACTTATGGGACCAAAAAATAATTAAGCCTAAAAAGTTTGTCAATAAAAACTAAAGATAGGAAAAAAATAACCTGAAAACCATTAAAAGTAGTGAAAATAAGATAAAATAAGGTGAAATTCTCTCTCCATTTATTATATATATTTAAATTTTGAAGTAAAATATAATATTTGAGAACCTACATCACGCTCCACGTGACGCCTCGATGACTGACAACAACAATCTATGCTAATAAATGCACGTGTTACGTGGAGCAGAACTGCAGAAGGACAAAAGTGAGTCCAAATTAGGCGTTTAGACCAAAAAAATAATAAAATAAGAGAAGAATAAAAAATAAAGAGACGCTAAATTATTTGCGCGTTGTCGCATTTTCAGAAAAAAACACGCGTACGCGCGCTACGAAGCGCGCATCAGAACGCATTTTAAAACACTGGTTAAATTATATAAATCCATGATTTAAAATATAACTATAAACCAACTCATGTTTAAAATTCCTAAACCCGTCAACCAAACATGAAACAATGGCTTTACTGGAAGAGTTTGCTGATAGGCCAAGATCGAAGCCCAATTACATTATGTAACGAGGGAAAGCATCGCATTTGTAGGAGTAGTGATGGGATGAATATCATGAGATTCTAAAATCGGCCCAATGATGAAATGTGATGGAAGCCCATTTTTACTGTAATTAACCTCTCAAGTCTCAACTCTCAAGGCTTGTTAGTAAGTTCCCAAGCCTAGATTTGTTCGTCCTTGTTAAGGCAAGAGTTCGTCTTCTTCCATGTAAATGCAACAGAAGACACTTCACACCAGACAGCAAAAAATATATGCAAATAACGTCACTAATCATATCATTATTATTGTCTTATCAAGATTCCATAGCTCAACTACTTCGACAAAGCTTAACGTGCTTCAACTTCAAGTGTTCCCTTATGAAGTTGAAATATTACACACGGAAACGGAAGTAGTATAGTAGTAGAATTTGCTTTGCATCACAAGAAGTGAAGAAAAAACGTACCAAAAAACTATAGTAATAAACATGTAAAAAAAAAATATTATCTTGTAGCCAACGGCGAGGGATTATCATCGAAACCATCGTCGAAATTCTGCGAATAGCTCTGAGCATCGTATCTGAACTGTGTTCCATTGCTTCGCCGTCTGCAAAGATTTTTCAAGCTCAATTTGAGCCTCCATAGAAGGAGCCTAAGCAACTTAGATTCACAGCGACAACTTCCAAGCATCTCTTTTTTCCCTTTACAATTAAAAAAAAAAACGAGTCTTTCTAGCTGAGAACTTTTAACCGTTTTTTAAAACTACAAACAAAAACTTCTACTTCAAATAAGAATACACCAAGGGATGGGAAAAGATGGGGTTATCTGCGAAAAAAAGCGTGCATAGCAATTAGAATAAAGCTAATATTGGGGTCAAGTGGTGTCCTTTTCGCACTTTGGAGGGGTCAAATTGGAAAAGGCATGTGACATTATACCCATTTGCTTTATTCGTCTCTTAAAATTGATTGAACTCAGTAACATCAAAAGCCTTTACAATGCTGCAATAAAATCTATAGGTTAATTACAGACAAGATTGTGAGAGAACAAACGATGTCACTAACAACAATCTAGCCAATAGCCCAAATGGTCCATGGTTAACTTCCAGAATGTGGTCAGGTAATCAATTGAAGGGAGATATTAGTTTTAGTCATAGCAACTTCATATGATCGATAGACATATAGTAAAAAAGAGAAATTATTGACTAAGGATAAACTGTAAACAAAATCTTGCAAGAAATGGGAAAATCAATCCTTCTTCCTTTTAAAGGTTTATAAAGATCACCAAAAACCTCAAGTATTAGAGCAAGAGAACATGGCTATGAGTCATGAAGATGAAAACATGAGGAAGATCAAGTTTTTACATAGATCAGATGAATAAGGAAAGTGAAGAAATTGGGAATCGAATGATGAAGAAACAGGGAAAGGAAATCCAATCTGTTATTGCTTCGCTTTGTTTTACAATTCCTTCTTTACATTTCGCGCTAATTCAAAACAATGGGAGAGCTTCCATTTATATATCTGATATGGGCTAAACCTAATTAAAATATCAGGCCCAATAAACTCACTCAGCCCAACTACCATACTTTTATAGCAACTTCGTTTCTTCAGCTGATTTTCCCTCCGGTGACAGTTTGTCCTTCATCAGTTTTTACTTCAATACTCCCCCTCAAGTATGGTGGCTATATAAATCAATTACACCATACTTGTTAAGAAGATAGTTAAACTGATCCTTCGCCAATGGCTTTGTCAGCAAATCTCCGGGTTGTTCTGTGGTATGGATGTAAGTTGTTGTGATTGTTCCATCCTCAATCTTGTCTCGAATGAAGTGGCAATCCACTTCGATATGTTTGCTTCTTTCATGGAACACAGGGTTGGCTGCAAGTTGCATAGCTGACTTGCTATCTGACCATACCTGCACAGGACATAAATTGTCAATTCTCAGATCCTTTAATAACCCGTGCAGCCATACCACTTCAGACGTAGCAGCTGCCATTGATCTGTATTCTGCTTCTGCAGAACTTCTTGCTACAATAGTTTGTTTCTTTGACTTCCAGGACAGAATAGAGCTTCCTAACTTTATCAAGTACCCAGTTAGTGACCTTTGTAGTGTTGGGCAAGCTGCCCAATCTGCATCACAAAACACATTAAGAGATAAGTCATTGTTAGAAGATAGCAGTATTCCAAGTCCCGGTTTAAGTATCCCAATACTCTGTGAGCTGCATCTAGGTGTGTTTGTCTTGGCTTATGCATGTACTGACTTAGGACCTGTACCGCATAAGTAATATCAGGCCTGGTGATGCATAGATATAATAATCTTCCAACTAGTCTCTGAAAACCGAAGATGTGATCGAGGATTGGATCATCTGGTCTGATCTTCTCCCTTACCACTTTACTATCCTGCTCTATAGGAGTATTGGCTGGCTTACAGCCTATCATGCCAGTCTCAGCTAGAAGTTCAATAGCATATTTCCTTTGATTCAAGTATATCCCTTCCTTAGATCTTACCACCTCAATTCCAAGGAAAAACTTCATTTCACCTAAATCTTTCATGAGAAAAGTGTGAGAGGGGTATTCTTTACAAGCAGTTATCATTTCCATATCATTCCCTGTAATTAATATATCATCTACATAAACTAGCAGGGTTATGAAGCTGTTGTTGTTCTGTTTCGTAAATAAGGAGTAATCATGCTTAGATTGAACAAAATCGAACTTACTAATCACCTCAATAAACCTGAGATTCCATTGCCTTGAAGCTTGCTTCAAGCCATATAAAGCCTTCTCAAGTTTGCAAACCTGGTGCGTATTGCTTCCTGGAATGGTAACCCCTGGTGGTACTGCCATATAGACCTCTTCATATAAGTTTCCTTGAAGAAATGCATTAGTAACGTCCATTTGGAATAAGGGCCAATTGTACATTGCAGCAAGAGACAAAACAGTCCTAATTGTAGCATGCTTTACTACCGGTGAAAAAGTCTCATGATAATCGATTCCTTCTTTTTGTGTGTAACCTTTTGCAACCAATCTAGCCTTATATCTTTCAACATCTCCATTAGACTTGTACTTAACTGTATAAACCCATTTACAGCCTATCACAGTCTTCCCAGGGGGAAGATCAACTAACTGCCATGTTTTATTTGATTCCAAAGCTTTTATCTCAGAGTTCATAGCTTTGACCCACCTATTGTCTGTTTTTGCTTCTTCATATGATCTAGGAACATACTTTTGAAATAGCAGCTAAAAATGATCTATATTCTGGGCAGATTTCATCATATTGCAGCACATTTGACAGAGGGTACTTTACTGAGCTAGTCATACTTGCCTCAGGTATATATGGTGAAATAAAATCCTCATGCCAATAAGGTGGTTTGGAGACTCTACCTGACCTTCTTACCTGCACCTCAGGCTGTTGATGTGACCTTCTCTCCCCTCAGGTTGTTGAGCTGAACCCCTTTTTGGACTGTTCAGGTCAACTCCTGTCCATTCTGGTGCAGAGTCCATAGGTAGAGTATGTTGTGTATGCACTTGTGGTTGCTCTGCATTTGTACTGTTATCTGGCTGCTGATATGGTGTAATTATATCATCATAGTAATTATGTTTATGATGTTCATGAGTCTTTCCTTCGTCAAGGTTAGCAGAGTGCATAGCATATGGAAAAAGTTTTTCAAAAAACACTACATCTGGAAATAATAAAACTCTCAGATTCTAACTCCATCAATCTATACCCCTTTTGTGTAAGAGAATATCGATAAAAACACAAGGTTTGGATTTATACTGAAACTTATCATGTTGAGTAAGTATTTTTGCAAAGCATAAGCATCCAAACACTTTGAAATGTAGATAAGAAGGCTTCTTACCAAACAATACCTGGAATGGTGTTTTTCCACCTAGGATTGGGGTTGGAGTTCTGTTTATTATGTACACAGCAGTCCTTACGCACTCTCCCCAGAATTTAGTAGGAATATTAGCATGAAATTTCAATGCTCTTGCGACATCAAGAATGTGTCTGTGCTTTCGCTCCACAACACCATTTTGTTGTGGAGTGTAGACACAAGAGCTTTGATGAACTATATACCTTTTGAGGCCATAAGTGCATTACATTCCCATGAGAAGAACTCAACTGCATTGTCACTTCTGAAAACCTTAATCCTAGTTCTAAATTGATTCTCAGCATACTCAATAAAATCTCTCAAAAAACTTATAGCTTCAGACTTGCTTTTCATCAAGAATATCCATGTTGCTCTAGAACAATCATCAACCACAGTTAGAAAGTATCTCTCATTGTTATAAGTCATTTCCCTATAAGGACCCCAGACATCAATGTGCACAAGCTCAAAAATGGAACTCTTAGTAATTTCTTTCACAGGGAACTTTGCTCGTGCATGTTTTGCCAAAGGACAAATAGTGCAGTATTTCACAGAATCATTCATGCTAAAATGCAAATCATTCATGTATTTAAACTTTCCAAAAGACATATGCCCAAGTCTGTAGTGCCACATTGATACATCATCAGTCTTATTCATTTTAAAAACAGTCTCATTATTAGCATTATTACAGAAATTGCTAGAATTTATTCTATTCTCTTTTGGCAGAATATTGGGGCTTGGTCTTAGTATGTAGAAACCATTCTCTTGTCTACCAATCCCCCTTATCTTGCCAGTCGAAGTCTCCTGTATAATGCAATGATCCCAAAAGAAACTTAGATGCACATTCTGATCTTTTGCCAGTTTTGAAACAGATAGCAAATTATGTCTGAATCCAGGCACATATAAGACATTCTTAAGTCTAAAGTTCATATCAATGATAACTGTTCCTGACATGGCAACATTACTACATGATCCATTAGGCAACTTTACCCTACTAACATAATTAAAGTCATTGTCCAGGGTATCAAAAAACTGATCACTACAAGTAATATGATGATTTGCACCTGTGTCTATGATCCAAACATTATGGAACCAGGATATATGTCATTGTTAGAAAAACATATACCTGTTGTGTTCACATTTGCTGAGCTGTCTGCCCCATTTGTATCATTCTGAATGCCATTCTTCTCAAGCATCCTCAGAATCTGTGAATATTGATCTTGAGTAAAACGTTGCAAAACCGGTGAGCTCTCTCCTTTCACTTTATCAGTAGTCATTTCTGAGGTCATGATGTGGTTGATCCTGCCTCTACCTCCTCCAAATCTTCCCTGGCCTCTTCTGCCTCCAAAACCTCTTCTTCCTCCCCGCACAAAGCTAGAAGGATAGCCATGAATCTTAAAGCAATTGTCCTTAGTGTGCCCACTCAAATTACAGTGATCACAGAACAGTGCAGATTTCCCAGAGAAGTTGCTGGTATTCTGATAGTTATTATAAGGAAGGTTTGTCATTAAGGCTATAGATGACTCATTCCTCGCAGTCTGCAAGTTTATGCCCCGTTGTGCCTCTTCATTTATCACCATTGAATAAACTTGTTGTGAGTTGGCAGAGGTGACATGAGAAGTATCTGACATCTGATATTCTGATAACAGTCATTTAGCCCAATCAAAAACTGCATCATCTTTTGCCAGTTACAGAAATCTTTGTATTCCTTCGACACTTCATTAGCAGGTGCTGGAATTAGGGCTGTTAAAAATCAACCCGACCTCCAACCCGACACGAACAGCACCCGAAAATAGCAGGTTCGGGTTAGCATTTTTGACCTGTTTACGTAAATGGGTAAACCCGAACCCAACCCCATTATTAAGTGGGTCAGGTTAGGGTTCGGATTTTCAACCCGAAATCAACCCGTTTATCAACCCACTAACACGAATAATATATATTATTAAAATATTATTAATTTAATAAAATGAAAGGATTAGTATATGAGGTGTTAAATCTCGCCTTTTTCCCTATATAATCTTTTGATTTCATTTTTTTTTAAAAAAATGGATCCTATTCCTATGCTCGATGAATTATGCGAAGATGTCAAGAACATAAGGGTGGAAGATCAAATGGAAGAGAGTATGGTTGAGAGTTCGAGTCAAATATCATCTGATTCGGTTAATATTTCATGACCATGAAATAATTTGCTTGGTATTTAATTATTGAGGCTTTTGTTATTTGGAACTTTGATTGTCTCTTAAATATGATTTATGATGATGTTTTTAGAAAAAAAATGATTAGTTCTCCTTTTTTGTTTAATTTGAATTTATAGTTACGTCAATTTTGTTATTTTTCTTTTTTTCTTTTTTAATTTTAAACGGGTTGGCAGGTTGGGTTAGGGTTAAAGCAGGTTGGGTTTGGGTTTGCTCTTTCAACCTGTTTAAGTAAACAGGTCAGGTCAGGGTTGAAGTTTTCAACCCGTTTATTAAATGGGTTGAACCCGAGTGTGACCAACCCGACCTGTTTACCACCCCTAGCTGGAATCATTGAATCATACTCATCCCAAAGAGGCTTGAGCCTATTGTAATACTCAGAAACAGAAGATGCACCTTGTACACTCGAGTATATATCTCTAAACAGACCATATAATCTTGCACCATTAATTTTGTCAAACCTTTGTCTCAAGTCATTCCAATTTCATAAGCACTTTGATGATAAACTATACGTGAGATTAATTCTTCAGATATAGAGCGATGGATCCAAGTCTTGACCAGTGCATCACATCGCTTCCACTGAGCTAGCAGCGGAGAATCTTTGTCAGGACATTTGCAAGAGCCGTCGATGAATCCAATCTTATTTTCGCCTCGAGTGCAATTATCATCCGCATGCTCCAAATCTTATAATTGTCTGATCCTTTTAGAATTCCTGTGGTTAGATCGAGATTTGGGGTATCCGATGGATGTATATACATCGGATCATTAAAATTGATGGCAGCTGTTGTGTTTCTCACCGGCGGCACCGTAATGTCTTCAGTAGCCATAATCGTCTTCACAAGGATTAATTTTGCTCTGATACCATGAAGAAATTGAGAATGGAATTGTTGGATGAAGAAACAGGGAAAGGAAATCCAATCTGTTATTGCTTCGCTTTGTTTTACAATTCCTCTTTACATTTCGCACGCTAACTCAAAACAATGGGAGAGCTTCTATTTATATTATCTGATATGGGCTAAACCTAATTAAAATATCAGGCCCAGTAACTCACTCAGCCCAACTACCATACTTTTATAGCAACTTCATTTCTTCAGCTGAGTTCCCTCCAGTGACAGTTTGTCCTTCATCAGTTTTGTACTTCAATAAAAAGATTGTTTTAAACAACTTCAGATCCTTCCACTAGGTGGAAAAATGATGACGAAGACAGCGAATAACCCCACCGATTTAATCCTTAGACAATGGCATTGGGAGCACTGGCTATCCTAGGCCACAAATCAGCGCACCCCTTGGCCAGTAATGGCTGACCCTATAATACTCCTCCACAAAGGAGAGAACCCGAAATAGGCATAAAAAACTGGCATCAAGATTGAAGCTAAGAAGCATAATAAATACCTTCATTTCGCCCTTGGGATTCACAATGACCCAGCATTATCTACACGTTGAGAGAAACCACTGTGGATGATAAGTAACAGTGTAATAGTTAGCAAACAGTTTGCTTAGCGTGCTAAGACCATCTCCGACCATTCCCTCTATATATAACGTTGTTACAGTTAAATTCCTCTATACATACAATTTAAACAGTACCGACAACTCCAACCATCTCCTCTATATTTTCCTCTAAACCTAATAATATCATTATTTTATTTATTTTATGTTATATTTAATATTTAGTTAATGATTTAAAATTATCAATGATACGTCGGACTTAATTATCAGAATAATTAATTATTAAAGTTCACAAATTTTATAATATTGACTTATTATTTAATTAATTAAATTCTTCAAATTGAAATCGTAATATTAAAGAAAATTAAAACCACACATGCCAATTATTTTTAGTCCATGGCAGTTTTGTAATTGTTATATAGTGTATGGGTGTTTTGGTAACTGCCAATCATTTCCCCAGTCATCTTCTTTGTCGAACGCGCACCATCGTTCCATTTTCCTCAATACAGAAGAAATCAAAATGAAAAAAAAAAAAGAAAAGTTGGATAGCAGGAGAACAATGACCCGCTACAGATCGCGGGGCGCTGTAGCACCCGTTGTAAATAGAGTGGCGTTTGGCGGTGAGTTGGAGCTCCGCCAGCGCCAAATCTCCATTGGGACGCCAGATTTGGCCTGGCGTCCCGTTGGAGATGCTATAAGGCTTCCTTAGAATCCTAGGAGGAGTGCCAATAGCTGCTAGTAAATGGCACAAACGAATTGAAGGGATCCACCAAAGTTCAGAAACAGAGGACTCAAGAGACAAAGCTAGAGAACACAGATACCAGAACGAACGTCGCAGATTATTCGGGTTAAAGTTTTGATTTCTCCAAGATGATCAGAACAATATTTGGTAAAAAGAAAATCATAATTCGCTAAGCATCATATCAGCTCATCATACACGAACCAACCATATCGTTCTTTAGCTCGAGCCAATTACATCTAAAGCTAGAATAACGAGGCCAAATAAAAGAAATTCTACGAGCACATTGTAGAGTCAATTAGAGAATCAAACAACACAACAGTTGGAAAGCAAAATAACACATTTAAAAAACTCAGTAGTGAACAAAACCCTACAACAGATTTGATCCATTTGGTTTCAATAATGATTTCAATTTAATACCTTCAAAGTACATGAATACACCGTCCTTTCGTCACCAAGGGCTCGTTTGATACCCATGTTTATGGATTACATGTGTATGGTTATACAAGGATTTTGTTGATATTGTATTTGTTTGATATGTGTATATTAATTATTTGTGTAATGATATAAATTATGTGTGATAGATATGTTTGAGGTGTATATGGATTAGTGATACACACCTCATAACCACCTTAAAGGTGGGTATATGCCTATACAAGGTTTAAATCCTTGTAATGGACGTGTATAGCCATACAAGGCATGTATGGCTATACACAGATAACAAACACGGGGTAACTTATTCATACACACCCCCATAACTATCTATACACACATATCAAACGACCTAGGGTTTACGACGGCTCATCGGTTACATCACAATTATATATGTTTGGCCATCTTGGGCTTATTGGGCCATAGAAAAATTAACCCAGTATTATAAGTGTAACGAAATATTTATTTATTATCTATTCTATTTTATTACTGCTCAACACCAACTGCCACTTTTTATCAATTTGGTGTATCAATTGCACCCAAATTTGAGCAATTTGTTAGTTATTTAAATATACTCTTAATAGAAAATAAGACCCACTCCCCACAACATTACCGAATAGTACACAAAAACTAGCCCACTATCTCTCATTATCCATCGATGTAGAAATTGAACTTTAAATTGGAAAACCATATATCAGAACGTTAGCAAACGTTTTTCCTACAATTGATACAATAACCTGCTACGTACAACATCCTTGAGGCATGTAAGAAGATCTCTAAAGAAATCGTGGACATACTATTGAACCGCTCGACAAAGCACACCTAAGAAGCTGAAATGATGGCAAAAGCTTTCACTAGAGGTAAAACTATTTTTTTTTTTGGTAAGAAAGATTTTCATTACCAAAAGTACCATTGTTTTCTACATCATACTCATCCAAACCGTTCTAATTACACATTAAGATCGATGTAACTGGTGCATGTATTCCACTCCTCCCGTGAAGGCTTTGCAAATCATTCATACACTTGAGTCTTGAAGTCTTGGTTGTTAAAATCTGGAACAACTCTTGAGCTGATTTAGCACTCGATCCATGTAGTCTAGCATTGCGCTCCTTCCATAGTATATACGCCATGGCAACCACACCTGCTATTTGGATCCTCGATATGATACTCTTGTGTTTCGCCAATCTTATTAGTTTCTTCCCCCAGCTTCCTATGGGATGGGGTATCGCCAGTTGCAGCCAGTTACTAGCCGCAGTGGCCACGCTTTGGCTATAATCACAGACAAAGAGTAAGTGTTCAAGGCTCTCCTCAGCCCTCGAGCATAAGATACAGCTTGTATCAGTAATATTGATCCCCAGCTTACTAACGTGTCCCTTGTTAATAGCTTTTTATGAATAATGAGCCACATGATAAAAGCATGTTTAGGCACATTCCATCTATTCCATACTACAGCTGTTGTTACCATCTTTTCCCGAGGTCCTTTCAGCCATAGGTAGCCAGATGTGGTATAACACCTATTCTTTGCGGCCAGCCACATCCCTTGTGTGTATCCCTCTCGGAATATGTCTCTAATCTTGAGGATCAGCGTCCATTGCCAGTTGCTGCTCCCTGCTCTCTGATATTCCCAAAAGTCTGTTCCTTTTAAGTAGCAGCCATGTAACCATTTAATCCATAGGTTATCTTTCTTCCTCGATATATCCCATATCAGTTTGCTGGCAGTATTCCAGGTGCCACAATCCTTGAGGTTCAACCCCCCAATTCTTCTTCAGACAAGCTGTTTCCCAGGCCACCAATGCCTTGATCTTGCCCCCCACTTCTCTTCCCCAGAGGAAGCCCCGGCATATTTGGTCAATTCTGTTTACCACACTGGCAGGTAGCACAAACATGGAACCCCAATAGCAATATAGTGCCAAGAGGACAGAATTAATGAGGCATCAACGTCCAGCATATGAAAGATTTCTTGAAGTCCAACATGTAATTCTCTTGGTTATTCTGCATACTAAATTCTCACAGTCCTGCTTGCTCCATTTAGTAGGTGACACAGGCACACCTAGGTACTTCATGGGAAAGGACCCCTCTGTAACAGTCATGCTAATGATATTCTGTTTCACAGTGTGAGATGCACCTGCAATATATATGTTAGACTTCAATGTGTTTGCTGCTAGGCCTGAGACTTCCTGAAAGTGCTGAAGACATTCCATGATCAGGCCAACGAGGCTGGTGTGCCTTACATACAATCAGCAAATCATCTGCAAAGTACAGACTCACTATATTGAGTTCTTTGCAGAGATGATGGAATCTGAACGTAGAATGCTTCGATGCCAAGATTAGCCTTCTAGTGAGATATTCCATGATCAATACAAACAGTAAGGGGGAGATGGGATCACCCTGTCTCAGCCCCGAGACCCCCGAATATACCCCTCAAGGTTTCCATTTATGGACAATTCGTATGTAACAGTAGTGATGCAATCTCGTACCCATGCCACAAATTTCATAGGAAATCTGAAGGATTTTAGTGAGCTGAGCAAAATCTGCCATTCCACTGTGTCATAGGCTTTCCGTAGGTCTATTTTCATCATACATCTGGGAGATACCTTCCCTCTGTTATACAATCTAAGGAGCTCTTGGCTTGGCATGATATTGTGTCCAATTGATCTCCCAGATACAAAGGCCCCTGGTTTGCATTTATAAGTCTGGGTAACACAGTTTTCAATCTTCCACATAGAAGCTTAGAGACGCACTTGTATACTGTATTGCAGCACGCAATAGGCCTGTAATCCCTACCAAAACCGCGGCTGATCCACCTTTGGTACTAGAGTAATGGTGGTAGAGTTCAGAGGTTTTTGCAGCTGTCCAGTATGGAAGAATTCCAATACATCTTCAACCAGGTCATCCCCCACAATAGGCCAAGGTGCTCCAAAGAACCCACTATTGTATCCATCAGGCCCGGGGGCTTTGTCCCTGTGTATAGAGAAGAGTGCTGCCTTAATATCCTCCCTGGTAAAGGGAACCATGAGAGAAAACTGATCCTCAACAGATAAGATCTCTCCATGTTTCAGTGCCTCCTCATCAAGTACCATCTGTCCACTGCCAGCACATCCCAAGATACTCTCATAATATTCCACAAAGTAGGAGACAATGGGCTTTGGATCCTCCAATATCAGCACATCATCATTCTCAACTGATGTAATCATATTCCTATACACTCTTTGTTTAATGAAAGCATGAAAGAACTTGGTGTTTTTATCCCTCTCCTTGAGCCAATCAGCTTTAGCCTTCTGGGCTAAGAATTTCACACAGGCCCTGCTAAGGAAGTGGAATCCTTCAGCAGCTGTTTTTTCCAGTTCAACTAGCCTGATGTTCAGAGGATCTCTGCTTAATGCACCTTGGGCAGCTTCCAGCTCTTGTCTAGCCTCCTCAGTTTTATGAACGATATTAGCATAATAGTCAGAATTAAGTTTTCTGAGATGGCCTTGCATCTTCTTCAGTTGCTTGATCAGGTGTCTTCCCTTTGCTGCCATTGGTGGGCACTTGGTCCAATTTTCTCCCATTACAGTCATGAATTTAGGAGAATCCACCCACATATTGAAGAATTTGAAAGCTCTTCTATTCTGAGATAAAGTCCTGCAGTTTTTAAGTAGAATAGGCGAGTGATCAGATAGCCCTTCTGGCAGAAAGTGAGCCTCAGTGTCCATGAACTGCTGAATCCAATGTAAGTTCCCAAAGGCCCAGTCTATTTTGCTGTAAATGCGAGTATTTGCTCCTTGCTTGTTGGTCCAAGTATAATGTTGTCCTTTCCTTCTGATTTCTTCCAGTCCGCAATCTCTTAGGCAGTTCCAGAAATTTTCATATTCAGAGGATTGAACCATTGTGCCTTCCAGCCTATCCTCAATAGATAATACATTGTTGAAATCTCCCCACACAAGCCACGGTTTATCAGAATGTCTGATTCTTCTTAGGTCTGCCCATAGCTCTTCTCTCAGCACGGGGTTATTGTGCCCATAAACACAAGTCATGTAACAAGTTTCCCTCTGCTTCTCCACCTTGACATGGATGAGTTGATCAGTCTGATAAATGTTACTGATATTCCATTCACTGTTTCACAGTATTATAATCCTTCCATTATGGTGGTTATTTAGGTTATGTACATACCTCCACCCCTTAAAGCACCTGCTCATTACACCCTGTACATTATCTTGCTTCAGCTTTGTTTCTACCAGGCACACAAGATTAGTCTGAAGTCTCCCACACCTCAGTCTAATCTCTGCCTGTTTATTTGGGGTGTTCATACCCCGTACATTCCAGATGAGTAGCTTATCCATGAGGAAGCAGCAGCCTCCCTGTTGTGTCTCAGTTTGCCTCAAATCCAAGTTAGGTGGTTCTTGGAGCGTAGGCTGCCCTGGTTCCTCTCCCCCTTCGCACCACTGGTTTGTCCTGGGTCCTTTGGTGATGCGTTATTGCCATTTACCCTCAGTTTCCTCCTGCTCTGAGTGGTCCATCCCTCCTCAACTTCAGGTTCTTTTGTTACCACTGGTGCTGTCCTCAGGGTCTGGCCCAATGGCACTTCCCGTGGTCCAGGCATCTCTTCTTTCCTGACCACCTTCCTGCATACAACCACTGTATGTCCATACTTCCCACAGCTGTGCATTTATCCGGTCTCCACTCATAGGTAACTTCCTGTTCCACTAATTGATCGTGCTCATTCAGGAAATTAACCTTATCCCTAGCTCCCTTTTCAGGTCAACCTCAATTGAGACCCGAGCATATTGGATTCTATCCTTCCTCATGGTAACCTCATCGGCCATGACCGGGGTGCCCACAAGTTGCTAAGGCCTTTCATCCCCCAGTACTTAAGTTCCAGGTGGGGGAACTGTACCCAGATGGGAACCTTGTCAATGTCCCCCTTCTTAAACTGTGTACTGTCTGTCCAAGGCGCAAGTACCACTGGTTTTTTGTCAAACTGTAGCACCTCAGATTGAAGAACCATGTCTCGGATCTCCTCCGTCTCAAACTTTGCAAGAAACAACCCCGCTCGAACTTGCATCACCTTCTGCGGTCCATGTTTCTTCCACACACGGTTCAGGAAACCATTCATGACCGCAAAGGGTGGTTAGAACCCAGTACATAACAGAGAATCGCAGAGTTCCAGTATTTTACCTCATCAGCTATATCATCCATTACAATTCGCCCCACTTCCTGGCTGCCCTCCTTCACCGGTTCGATGTAAGAGTTTCGTACCAGCATTGCGCAGCTTGGATATGTCGAAATTAGCCCAAACCGAGTGAGGTTTTTCAATTGTCTGTTCAACCTTCTCCTTCACTAGCTTGCCTCTCGATTGCTCCATTTCCTTCACAACCCGCACTAATATAGCAGATTCTCTGGTAGTCTTCGACTTACTGAGGAAAGTGTCAATGATTTTGGTAACGTCAGTCAGATTTGGAGTAGTCTGGACAGTACATGAGTTTGGGGGCATATTGCATTTCACATGGGGTGATTTCGCCGCCTCAGCAGGTGGAGAAGCCACAGCCAATCGCGTCGTCCTCTTCTTCGCCATAGCACGGCGCCGCCAATGTGTGAAAATCGTACCTACTCCCGTGTTTATTATATTGCTAACATTGTTACAATATATGTAAAACTATTTTAATATCAAATGATGATGATGCATTTCTATAACTTCAGAACTAGAAAAATACGAGTAAGTGTAATGCATGTTTGTTACAATTGCAGTGAGATGCGAAACAAGATGACGATGATTTGGATTCCGTTGAATCAATCACAAATGTATAAAGATATGGTAATTTCTTGTAGTGATTGCATTATAGCAATTTTTATCCAATTGTCTGTTAGCACCAACGTCGGGGTGCACAGTTACTAGTATTATATTTATGTCGTTTGGTTCAAAAAAGAAGGGATTTCGTTTCGTTCCTTGGAACTTTTTAAACACACAATTTTAATCGCTTCACTCGTCTTTCCGCACTTGCTGCTGTCCGATCATTCTATAGCGAAGGAGTAGTGTTTAGCATGATTGATTTTTCTTCTTCGACGGCTTGAACTTGGTTTAGTGTTCGAAGTTCTCACTTAGGTAGTCGTTTCTGCATCTACGGCAGCTGCGGCTTTTTCATTAACGCGTTTCTTTTGCTCGCAAAACCCTAGTGGTTTTGGATCCCGGGTTTTAGCTTTTTCGATCGGTCTTTCATAATGGCGATTCATTACGCATCAGTCACTGCAACTCTTTTTTTACTATCTTTTCTCTTGTGTTTCTTCAATCTTATGCCGTTTCTAAATTCTATGCGCATTTCTGCGGGGTTTTTCTTTGTTTGAAGCTGCTGGGGGTTGACTGGATTTTTGGCTCAACTTTTTCCTGTTTAGGTGGGTTCCTTTCTTGTTAAGCAGTACTATCCGATGCTTCAGCAGCAGCGTGACTACGTTCTACGCTGATTCAAGCTCTATGCTTCGAGTTGATGGGGACGTTAGCCATTCTGCGTCAGATCTGATGGTATGAAAGTTGTGCCCACGCGCGTCTGTTGGCAACTCTTTTTATGCCCATGCGATTGTTCATAATTCTGTTGTTAACCTTTGGATAGCCTAGTAATCCTTTTTGATCGAATTCTATTGTGATTTATGAAATTTACCGTAATTGTGATACTTGTTAAATTAGCGGAGTTAAGGCGCTAGCCTGTCGCCTCGCACTGCTGCACCTTGCTGAGGCTGAGGCAGTAAATTGCTGCTGCTCAATTAGGATTTATATACTCCTTATTTATTTTTTGAATTTTTTTATCATGTAACGGAACCATCGTAGTCTGATATTACGGGGAGGTGGCATTTTTGGTTTAACTTTGGCAGTTGGATCTGTGGTCGTTGTTAGTTTTTTGTTAACAGTAAAATAGATATTATTATTGGTCCTTGGTTCAACCTCGATAGTCGATATTGGGTCGAGGCCTTGCCGCGCTATTTCACCTCGTTCCTGGAAGAAGAAGAGTGCTAAATTTATCTTGATTGCCATGGTTTTGGCTCTTGACTATTTTTCTTGGATCTTTACATGATAACTATCATGAGGCTAGCTCATTGTTCAGTTCAATACTGTTGTTTAATTAACGTTCTCTTTTTTGTTCTCGTTTCCTCAGAATATCCATCAATTGATTATATCAACAAATTTCACCGGGATTGAGATCGAGACAATAAATTCCCTGGAATCGCTGAGTGGCGGCATTCTTGTAGTTGTTTCTGGTTCTGTCAAGTGAACAGATTTCCACGGATGGAGGAAATTTGTGCAGACATTTGTCCTTGCTCCACTCCACAAGAGAAAGGTTATTTTGTTCAGAGTTACGTTCCATTTTGTTGACCCAGAGGTGGTACACCAAGCATCAAATTAGTATCACGTGAACGTAATGGCGATTACCAACAGACTGCTGCAACTTCTCATTCCGAACCTCCTGCGATCACATGAACGTAATGTCGATCTGTTAAGGGTTTTATGAGATGTAATACTCATGACTTCGGTTAACCGACCATCATGCTCAAGGAGCTACATTTGGAAAACTGTGTTAACAGTTGTGACAGGCTTTTTTTTGTTGTTACAGTATCAAACTATCCATTGGATAATGAGGCTCTAAATTATGTTAGCTCTGTTCACATTGAAGACAGTGAGCCTGTTCAAGAATATGGAAATATGGAGAACCAACACCAGCAATTCGAGGAGTTAGAACCTGAGAATGATGTGGAGACTTATGAAACAGAAGAAACTTCTTATGAAGAGAGCCCCTGGAATGTAACAGTGATCAATATGCAAGAACCTACAGCTGAGGAACCTGAAAAGCTGACATATGCGTCTATTGTAAGTAATATCTAGGAAAGCTAGTTGGTAAAAGTCCCAACAGAACTAATTTTTCCACAAATTTCGTTGTACTCGCTTTTACCTTAAACAGTTCAAATGTTTTGAAAGTTTCTAATTAGCGTAATTTTCCTCTCAACGCTTTGAACGCCTAAAGTTACGGGATAAAGGAAAATTCTCTGCACCACCAATGGGTGAATTACCTGCATCTAGGTGGAGCATGCCACCTGCTGCTGAGAAGAACCATGTTTCTGATCCATTGGTGCAGCAAAAAACAAGCCCCATTTCAACCAAGTTCAAGCAACGGTGCTTTTGAAGACTCTTTCTCGTTAGACGAAGGTAAAGTAGTTACTTTGGCTGATCTTTTATCTTTGCAGTGCTCTCAATTCTAATTTTTAGTGGTGGACTTTTCTGAAAGTGATCACAACTGCTGCAAATATTTCTTCTGTATACCTTCGGATTGCACAGTAAACCTGCACATTCTTGTCGACTTGTGGGTAGTTAACGTTGTATCACTATTTCATTCTGCTGTGTGGAGATAGATATGCTCTTTCCTAGTTTGTAAATGTAGATATAATAAGCTTTCCCTTTGTTCTCCTGTTTGCATCGCAATAATCAAGTTTCCTTTCATTATCAACAGCAGAGTATACATCTGTCTATGTGAGGAGCTTGTCCCCTGTGGTGACAGTTCAAGATATTGCCGAGGAATTTAAGAGCTTCGGTAAGATTAAATCCGATGGAGGAGTCTTTTTTAAGAATCGTAAGGTGTACTACTTATCTGAAACATATGTATCTCTCTGATTTCGAAATTTTGTTGTCGTTGTTCAATTTGCATATGATGTACAGGACAATGGTATCTGCTATGCGTTTGTTGAGTTTGAAGACGTTCAGAGTGTTATCAACGCAATCCAGGTTTTGCAATACAACAATGCCATCTATTAACCTTTTTCCATTAGGATCGTTTAAGCTAATATTTCCCCCTGCCTCTAATTTTTGTAATCACTGTTCTCTGTTTTTTCTACTCTTTTGCAGGCTTCTCCAATTCAATTGGGTAGAAGACAAGTTTACATCGAGGGGAGAAGACCCAACAATGCAACTTCTTCTTTTGGTGGGTATGTGCTCAAATACCTTTATTTATTTATTTATTTATTTTTTCTGTCCTTGTTTTTTGTTCGGCATATGGGAGTACCCTTATTTTTCTGGATTCTTCTAAGCTTTCTTCGGTATCATTCCTAGCTTGTTGCTGAAAATTTAAATGCTCAAATGCTGTGTGAAACTCGCTTGTTTATTACAGTGGTGTTTCAACATTATATCAGGACGTGGAGGAAGAGGCAGAGGAGGAGGAGGAAGGCCATTTGCTCCTACTCTTCGATCGACATCTACTAATGGTTTCCGTGGCGTATTGATAGAAAAATGCCATGACAAGTGAGTATGCTCGATTTTTCTCAGCTAAAGTTGAAAGTTTTTTTTTCTTCCTTTTAATTAGGCTTTGTTGTTTCGAAATGGAGGGAATGTTTCAGGAGGTATCCATATTTAGGGATCGTTTTCTTAATATTTATGTAGTGAGTGATATCTATCAGATCGGATGCATCGAACAAGGTCTTTTCATTGAGTTCTTGGTGTGCTGTTTGTCAGTTTTACGATGTTATTAGCAGCTTATGAGTGCATCTTTTTTGCTTCGCTATGTGAATATCAAATCTAAATAAGGTAGCTTCCTACATTTCACCTTTAGATCTACACCTACGTAGCTAGGACTAAGAAACTGATCAGAAAATGTCGTTGACGGCTTGATATTAATTAATGGCGTTGAACTCTTTTTCTGTTGCTGTTTAATTTTAGAGAAGATGAGATGTTAGTTTTTGTGGTGAAGACAAGAGAGAGTTGTTAAACTAAATAATGCAAAGAGATAGACAGGTATATCTCTTGTCCGTATAATCAAATCAATCACATTAATACGATACGTGGTAAGCAATAAACGAACCAATCACAAAAGCTGATACTAATAGCAACTTCATCATCCAAGATAATAACATTAACCCTTCACTACCAACTTTCTTACTCACTTGTCGAAAACCTCTATCTAAGTTCAAACCCTCCATGGCCAAACTAATGCCTGAATCTCCCATTGCTAATTCGCTTCCAATCAAGATGGAGTTATTGATGCCTTTTACGTCGTTGTTTATGTATATGTTTATGCTGCAATTCCCAGCCGACGAAGATCTGTTTGTATTATCACCTTCGCTCATCATCATGGAAGCTCCAACGTTTTCACCAGAAAGTCCAACAGTTTCGAACAACCTGCGAAGGGTTTCATGTGTTGGCACTGTTGATTTGTTTATGGGTTCGTGATGGTGATGATTATTTTGTGTACTTTGATGGTGCTTTCTCATAATTATTATCTGATGAAGGAGGAGGAGGAGGAGAGGAGGAGATTTAGTGATGAGTACATTGATTACGGAGCAAGGAAAGGTTATATTCATTCTTGTAAGAACTGAGAATGACTTCACTAACACTCAATTCTAAAGATTTGATTAAACAACCTTATTAAAATGTTGAGTAAAGCGGAAGCTTTTTCTTCCAATGGAGCTCCCTCCTACAGCAAAACGTGCTCAAAGAAACACCTCTAAATTCTGTGTTCGTGTCACGTGTTTTAATTGAAATTGAAAAAAGAAAAAAAAAATCTTTACGGTGGAGAAGAAGACCAAATGAATTAATACGTTTGAGTCAACTGGCTTTACGAATCCACTTTTGACGGGACAGGACAATCTCATGAAAACCTCGACCAAAACCATGATGACCGGACATGACCGGCCGGTTCCGAACCGCAAAATCGGTGAACTGCTCGGAATTCCGCTTCGGTATGTCCGGTCTAAGTTTTATTTAAAAAAAGAAAGAAAAGTGGGAAATTGTGTAGAATTATAAATGAAACAAGTAATATGATTCATTTTCAATCCAAAAAAAATTTTGTAGTAGGCTGGGTTCGAATTCCATACACTATGCCATTTTACATTTTTATTATATAATTAAATTATGAGCCAAAATTTCTTTTTTATTAATTTTAAACCCTGAAATTTATAAATTTAAGTTTTTAGATCCTATTATACAATTAATGCTAACTATCAACATAATTTACATTCGTTCAATTATGATCCCTCTGTTTATGAACTTCTAATTTGAAAAACTTTCATTAAAACATGTATATTTTCGATGTTATTTGATTTATTCATTCATAAAATATATATTTATTAAATGCAGAGGTAACGGTTTTATACCGGTTAAACCTCTAAACCTTAAACCACTAAAATTTCCGATCCGGTCCGAAAATCTGATTTCAGAACCTTAATTCCACGTAAGTTTACATGATTCCCAAGACGAGTTAAAAGAATGGTAATTCAAATATTATATACGGCCGAGGAACAGGAATTTTGGTACGTTCTCGGCGTTATAATATATAAATATATCATATTAATCTTATTAAAGCCATCTCCAATCATTCCTCTACGTTTAGAGTTGCTACAATACAATTCCTCTATATATAATGTGTGAACAGTATCAATTAACTCCAACCATTTCCTCTATATCTTACTCAATACACAATATTTATCTTTCCATTATATATAAAATTACAAATAAATTTCATAATGAATATAAATATTGTCATGATAATATAATTATTTTCTATTAATTTGTTTTATAGTTAATAAAATTAATATAGATTTCCGTCCATTAAAAATAAGCTACATAATTAACAATACAATAACACTAATAATAAGAGCAAACTGTCATAGCAATCATTCTTAAACATAAAACACTAATTAGAACTAGAAAGTTTAGGCACAAATGCTCAACTAATGCATCACGAAGTTCAAAGTGAGCAATTTTATCTCGAAGTTGTTTATGACGTGCTAGAAATTATTGAAAACATCCATCCCGACCTACTGGTTCAACCGTGGGAACAACAATCTCACGTTCATCCAAAGCCGCGGCGCGGTAAGATCAGGTCCATCTTCAATTATCATATTGTGCAAAATAATGCTTGTCTTCATTATATCACTTAGGACTTATTTTTTCCAAAAACATGTAGGACCTGCGACAATTGCAAATCTCGCTTGTTGAACACCGAGTGCTCGCTCGACATCTTTTCTGCAGGACTCTTGTTTCATTTTAAAATATTGCTGCATTGGATTGGTTGGTAAAGCGAAAGATTGAACAATAGTGTCCATTTAGGATATACTCCATCGGCTAAATAATAACCCACAGAGTATTTGTTTTTTGAATGGTCCCATGTATTAATACGAATAGGAAGTACAAGAGCAAAAGCTGACGTGCTAATGTTGTGGAGTGGCAACATGCTGCCACTAACAAAGGAAATCAAGAGTTCAAAACAAGAAAAGTCACCAAGCAATAAGCCAGAGTCTACGTTAAGCAATCATCTTAAAAGCATACCAAGGATGGAGGGAGGTGAGCCGCAGACTAAGTAGCCGAATAACATCCTCAGCTAGCCGAATCGCGGACATTGTGGTTCCTTCATTCCAGTGCCTGTTGCGTTCCAACCATATATGATAAACAAGTGACACAAGCAAGTGCCGTGGATGCCAAGTTAACGAGGTGGTTGTCGCGCCATCTTCGTGAAGCCCAAACCCGATGCCACTAAATATACAGCCAACTAAAGCAAGTCTTATGCCGAATAGGACACAAGCATCGTCTGGAGTAGGGACAAGTGAAATACAAGTGGCCCACTGTTTCGAGGACATCCAAGTCGCAAAGTGAGCAGAATGAGGTAGATGCCAGCTCAGCGACCCACGTCTTATCCCTGGTGGAGAGCCGTTACTTAATAGCAAGCCATAAGATGAACTCATGGCGAGGTATATGGAGCGGACCCCCAAGCATTGGGAACCAATTGACCAAACCATGCCGCGGTCGAAGGGCATCTCTAGCAGAGGCCGTACTGAATCGACCATCCCCGGAGCGCGTCCAGACGAACGCGTCCTGCGAGCGGGGTGATATAGAAGGAAGAAACGGGCTAAAGTCCAAACATTCGGCCGCCCTCGCCCCTGAGAGGGCCGAGCCCACCCATTGGAAGAGATGATCGCAGAGAGCATGATATCCGAGTGGAGGCCCATAGCAAGACGACCATGTGGGTACAACACAAGAAGGGGGGCCTCAGACAGCCATGGATCATGCCAAAGCCAAATCAAAGCTCCATTACCCTCCTTAAAATGAATAAGTGAGCGAAACAATGGGCGAAGCTTCAGCAGCTTGCGCCAGCTCCAAGATGAGGTAGCAGACGCTCGTGCCATCCAAAGAGATCTATGCCGTAGACGAGTGTCATGATCCAGATAGAGCAAGGGACGCACTGAAGGATACATCAAAGATGCTTAAGCAATAATGCACGGTTATCAACTTTAATCGAGCGCATCCCAAGCGCTCCCTCCGATCGTGGACGACAAAGATCAGCCCATGCAACTTTGGCGGCGGAAGAGGCCCAAAGGAACCGCCGCATCGGAGACTCAAGCGCCCGAATGATACCCTTAGGTAGTGCAAACGTACCTAACCAGTAGATATGAAGAGCAGAGAGAACCGACCGTATGAGCTATAGGTGGCCCGCATAAAAGAGCGACTAATTTGACCAGGAGCCCAGACGCTTATCCACCGCAAGGAGGAGCAGTTGGCAATCAAGGAGAGTGAGCCGCGAGGTGATAAGTGGTAGACCTAAATATCGGACTGGCAACTGATCAAACTAGAATCAGATAATGGCCTGAAGTGATGGTGTGAGCAACTCAGCGCGTCGCAATAGGGTACATCGCACTCTTAGCTTCATTTTCATGAAGACCCGAAAGCTCCCCAAATGTATCAAGGGCGCCGTGGAGAACCCGAACCGAGGAAACATCAGCGTCGCAAAGAAGCAAGACATCATCAGCAAACGAAAGAAGGGCGAGGTTTGAGGCCTCACACCGCCAATGGAAGCGGAAATCTGGAGCAGCCCGAAACGATGCTGGAGAAGGACATGAAGTACCTCCAAAACGAGTGTGAAAACGTAAGGCGCAATGGGATCCCCCTAACGTAACCCTCGCTTACCCGCAAAGAAACCTTCTGCTCACCAATTGGGCTTGACGGAGAAAAAGGTGGAAGTCAAGCAACATCATATCCATGTGATGAATGTGGGATGGAACTCCATTGCTTCAAAGGTAGCGAGAATGAACGACCACTCAACCTTTTCATAGGCCTTCACTAGATCAACTTTGAAAACAGCGTGCAGTGGGAGACTCGAATTCCTATAGCGTGATAAAGGTCATGGGCAAGCATGATATTACCCAAAATCCGTCTACCTGGCACGAAGGCCGTTTGCGAGATGTGGACCAATGAGTGTAAGACCCGCTTCAGCCTATTGGCAATGACCTTAGAGATGATCTTGTAGATGACATTACAGCAGGATATAGGTCGAAAGTCCGTGGGCCGGCGAGGGGAATCACCTTTAGGGATGAGGTGATAAGCGTACAATTCACTTCCTTAAAGAGAATCCCTAAATGAAAAAATTCCAGAACAACCGCTAGAACAGGTCCGAATAATATCCCAGGCAGCTTTGAAGAACGCGAGAGAGTAGCCATCAGGGCAGGCGCTTTCTCATCGCCCATATAGAATAAGCCTCATTAATTTCGACATCAACAATATGAGTGATTAACGAACTTGAGTCAGCCAAAGAGAGGGGGACGGGCGATAAATGAACTAAGAGTAAAAGCACCGAGTGGATGAGAGGTGGGCGAACTCCCCACGAGATCTGAGTAGTATCGTACAAGTTCCTCCTTAACCATCTCTGGACCATCAATAGGCTCACCATTGACACCTTCAAGTGAATAGATGCAACTTGTCGATCGCCGAATCGCAACCCTCTTGAAGAAATACGACGTGCATTGGTCACCATCTTTAAGCCATGCCAACTTAGCGCGCTGTGAAAGAGCAGATTGTTCGATGACAACCGCATGGGCGTAAAGCATGCGGTAAAAACTTTCCAACTCAAGGAATCGTGGTTCAGCAGGAAAGTCATAGGTGAAGCGCTGACTGATATCAAGGAAGTGTTTAGCGTCAATAACATTTGGATGAAGGTCGCCCTTATCACGACGAAGTTGCTTCAATAGAGGCTTAAGGAGTTTTAACCGCTGAACTAGTCGGTACATAGGGTGGCCCTGGATACACCTTTGCCAAACCTCACTAACAAGAGGATGAAATTTGGTATCCTAAGCTCAAAAGTTGTCAAAACGGAAAATGCAGCCCTTCTTATGAGTAGGCGGTCCCCCAATAATACAATGGGTGAGTGATCAGATGTTGCAGGTAGGTCACAATGGCAGCAAAAATCCTCAAATCGTGCCAGCCAAGCGGGGTTAGCAAGCATATGGTCAAGCCTAATCCAGATAGCGGACACGCCCGATTGGCGGTTATGCCAAGTAAAAAATTGCCCCGTAGTAGGAATAGGGGACAGATCTGATTCGGCCACAAATGAAACCAAATCAGCAAATTCAGCCGTGTTAGGTACTCCCCACCATGACTCGTTTGATGCGAGGATGGTGTTGAAGTCGCCTAAGACAAACCAAGCCGTCGAACCCCGGCCCGCTAAAGTCGTAACGAGGTCCGCCCACAACGGAAGTCTCTCCTCCCGCATATTCCGTCCATACACAAAGGTAGCAAAGCAAGATTCCTGATCAACCAAAGAAGTCACTTAACAATGAACGATTGATCAGTCATCGAAATGATCGAGACTAGAACTGAGGAAGGGTCCCAGCCTATCCAAAGTCGATTGCCTGGGCCAGCGTCGTAGTGGAAAAACCAAGACCAACCAGGGCAAAACGACGAAGAAATAAAAGAAGCATTACTAATAGCCACCCGAGTTTCGAGTAGCCTAATGAGGCGAAAGTAGAACCTGGAGATAAGATCGGTCATAGCCCGACCGTGGTCTCATCGGTTGAGACCCCTCACATTCCATTCATCGAGAGGAATCATAAGGAAATCATGTTGGGGGACTACATGCTTTTAGAGCCCTCGATTAGTTGATTATCCTCATTAAGCTGTTGCAATGCCGCAAAGGAATTAGAAACACTAACTAGACCTGCCTCGACTGCGACTGAATGCCTCGAGTAGGAGAAATGTTGCTTGTAGTAGCCGACCTCTTGCCTTTGTCAACTCTACGCCAAACAGGCCGCGAGCTGCCTTGTGACGCGGTGCTTGTTGCGGCTGGGGGCGAGAAGGGCATGAAGTAGTCCGACTGGTAAAAGAGATACACAGCCATTGCATCGTGATTGTCGTCATTCCTATTCAACATCAATCTGAATTGTACCAATATTCTCACTCGTGGTTAATGGAAGCGAAGGTTGCAGTGGGCATGGTAAGGTTCTGCAAACTGTTTCATTACACAAATCCGAGCATATTCGATACGTTCGCCTTTCAACGTGATAGAATCTGCGTAGAGTGGTTTACCCACTGTACTTGCAACCAGGCCAAGCCCTCAGTGGTCCAATACTTACTAGGAACATGCACAACCTAACCCATGGAACCTTATGATGGTCCCGTTTTGCAAACGTCATCCCAGGCTTCCACTCTTCCAAGAATAGGGCCTGCCCCTAGAACAACCAGGACCCCCTCCCAGAGTTTCGAGCATTGCCATACCCGTTTCAAAGTGGAATTTAAAAAGTCCAAAACTAGTGGCACAAACTTCAACAAGGGACGGCCAAGCCGTCCGAAAAATTTTCTCAACCGCCGGAAAAAACGGCTTCAAACCAAGAAATATCCAACCGGCGTAAATCCCCATCGTGCTAATCCTTCCGATGCAGTCTCCCAAGAAGGACGGATTTCAGGGATGCCATCGATCATGCGAGGAGGAGTGTAGACAAGTGGTGTTCGCTCAATGGCTGTCTGACGATGCTTATCAGAACCGCATAACACCGAAACAAAGGAGGCAGCCGGGGCAGCCGGTGTCACTGTAGAATTCGGCAGCCCACTAGAAGAACAATCCCGCTATTCGGGCCTGTAGTAGAAACCCTAGGCCCAACAGAAGTGAAAATCGGTCCGCAAGAAGACGCCGTCGTTAATGCCGCATAAACCATTGGGCCAAGCGGAGTTTTCAAGGATAGCTCACATGCCACGATCGGTCCATCAATCAAAGGCTGAGATTCAGCGAGATTCTCAATTGGCGATTGACAATTAGCGCTGGATTTTCCGTCATAAGATTGGAGATCCTAAACGCATGCTGAATAGGTAACGGAGGCTAAAAAATATCAATCAATCCATTGCCCTAAGAAGTCGGGTTGTCCCCAATAGGCGAGGCTGCGCATCACGGTGGGGGTTGAGTATCAGGCCGGGGGCGGTGGAGTGTGATCTACGATTGGTGAGACCGTAGATCACGGGCGCCAACTGCATATGTGGCCGCCTCCCCACTCGCCGACTTGGTAGGATCAAGATATTCAAGTTTAGCACGCAAGGCGTCGAATCTTCCAACATCAAACGCAAAATGAAAAGCTCGGAATTCGCGGCCTAGGCGATCCAGATCCGGCGGTTGCACTTTGACGTGCGACACCTCAGTGGATGACGACGATCCACACATCATGGAGCCACAAAGCAAGGATGTGGTAGCCATAGTACAGAGGAATACTTGAGAATCCTCCTTTGAGGAATATTGTCGAACAGTTTATCTGCAGCTTCACATTAAGTGAAAAGCTTATCTATTTTCTATGTGGCCAAATATTGTGTGTGATAACAGATCAAGAGAGACAGAAAGATGGTGTGGTTACGCGGTGAGATTACGAGAAGTGAAGACCTTCTGCTTTGGTGGTGGGTTTGGACGTGGCGGTGGTGGAGGGTTACGTGGAAGTGCCGACGCTGGTGTTGGGTTCGGTGGGGGAGTTGGCGGTGGGCTAGGTGGAGGGTCGGGCCAAGGCGGCAGTGGTGGTGGAGGGTTTTGGTGGCGGCCACTCTTGAAGGTAGGGTTCTCTCTCTCTCTCTCTCTCTCTCTCTCTCTCTCTCTCTCTCTCTCTCTCTCTCTCCACTCGCAATAACCCAGATGGTATTGTTTTCCTCTTATAGTATAGCTTGCAGGTGGAGCGATACCTTCTGCATATTCGACATCAGATGCGATGACTGTAACACATTAATATCATTGTTTGTTCCTGGCATACCGAAATAAGCATGCCAAATCCATAGATCGTAATCTGCTACAGCTTCTAAAATTAGTTGGTGATCCAGAACGACCACTATATTGCTTGGCCCATGCGGTAGGACAATTTTTCCATTGCCAATGCATACAGTCTAAACTACCCAACATACCTGGAAAACCACGTTGTTCGCACGAAGCAACCTAGTGATATCATCTTCATTTGGAGATCGTAGATATTGCACTTCAAAAAGTTGTACGACAACCCGGCAAAATCTCTTTATGCATTCAATTGCTGTTGACTCGCCAATTTTGAGATATTCATTGGTAGCAATTACCATCTGCTGGTAAGCCATATGCCAATTGTCGTAATGCTGCCGTTATTTTTACATATGCTGAGAGCGCAAGTCGACCAGTACTATCCCTTCGCTGTTTGAAATAGTTACCATGATATTTCACAGTTTCGACAACATGCAAAAAAGAGATGACGAGACATTCGAAACCGTCGACGAAATAGTGTCTCCTCAAATCGTAGATTAAAGCTGAAGTAATCGTTGAACAAATTCTGATCGGCCTCCTCCCGATTACGATGGATAATTTTATGACCTATAATAGAACCACCATGAATCGGCTTGCTACTTTCACCATATATAATATGTGGCATCATGACATGGTTTATGTTTAACAAATGAGCAACTGGTGGCTGAAAGCTATTGTTAGCAAGAGCAACTGGTGCAGTTTCATTTTCTTCACATGAATCGTCATCAAACTGGGGAAGATAACTCATTGACTTGGACTTGTGATCAGTGGCGGAGCTAGAGGTGTGTGTTAGTGGGTCCAAATATAATAAAATTATAATTTAGAGGTCCAAATGAGATGTGGGGTCAGGATGTAACATTGTTAGTTAGCAATATTAAATAGTGGGGTCCATACACCCCACTGGTTCTCACGTTGTGCTTGTGATGGCTACGAATGTTAGTGCTTAAATAAGCTTGTAGATTTGACAATGCATTGATTATTTGGATGGCATGTTTCGGCAAACGATATGATGCAGTCCATTAAATAGACATTCAAAGTCTACGATACTAGACTAGTAGGTCGGTTACCTTCAAATGCGTTAGACCTTTATCTGATTCCCTTCCCGACTCTGAACTCACTCATGCTTGAATGTGAATAACCGAATGAATTGAAAATATCCCCGCTTAAAGAGAAGACATTTTACTTTAGATTGCCCCTTTGTGCCCTAGGAAGGGCACAAAAGTTATAAGGAAATGAAATAGAATTAGATCTGTATGAGTGCCCTAACATGGAAGAAATGGTTATGTTTGTTTGGTTATCAAGTGCTAGTAAAGACAGAGGCCACGGTAGCAAGAGTGGTGCAATCTAAAGGTATGATGCCATCTAATGAAATCAAGATATTAATGTAATGTCGATGTACCATTTGCACGTCTTCATCTATAAAAGGCCACAGCTTCTATCCAATGATGATCCAAACTCTTGTTCGTATATTTAAAGATCTTAAGAAGATTGAGAAAAATGTCAAAGAGAAGTGCTAATTTTTCTGTTCCTGAAGATGTTCTTCTTTGTGAAACTTACATAAATATTTCTCAAAATCCAATACACAACCAAACTTCTACTCAATTCTGGAATTGAATTCAGGAGGTATATAATAACAAAAAACATATGCATGGAGCGGGCGTCCGAAAGTTGAATGGATGCGTGAAAATAAAGTATTGAAACCCAAGTGGGGCGCAAGACGAAGACAGGGTGATTATTTTAATTTTTGTGACATCTCTACAACATACATATTTATTTTACTTTTATTTGCAGCTACTTCAAGCAAAGCTATTGTTGAAGCTATTTGTGACATCTCTCCTACCTGCCCTGTTCGTCGTTTCCCCGATTGGATTTTTTTTCTACACCAAATCGATCAAGCAGAGCAAAAACTATGAACAACCAGGTTGATTAAATATTAGAACAACAAATGAAATCCTAAAATCAGCTGAATAGGAAAAAGAAAAAAGAAATGAAACAATAAAAAATTGGGGTAGCGGGTAATCAGTGCCTGCTAGCGGGGCACTGTTTATCCCTCCAAATTTACCGTGGCGTTTATGGTACCTTGGAGCTCCTCCACCGCTATGGCTGCCGTCCCACGTTGATTAATGTTGAAATTAATTATACAGTTAATAGATTTGATATTTTAAAATAAATTACCAATTATTTTCCTAAATTATAAATATTACTACCTCCGTCCCTGTAATATATGGACATTTGTGATTTAGTTCGGTTTTTAAGAAATATAATATTTTAATAGTATAGAGGAAGTAAAGTGTATGGGTGTGGCACGTCTTTTAAGAATATTTAATGTTATTATATTGATTGTCTGTGGTAGTTTTTTACTACATATGGAAATGTATAAAAGATAGTGGGACGCCCGATTTGGTAAAATGTACAAAAGTTACCGGGACGGAGGGAGTAAATAATTCGTTAGGTATAATTGAAATTTAAATTATGTTGTTTCGTATTTATATATAATATAATACTAGTAGGTAAGAATGCCTTCAAAGTATTCTTTTTAGAGTAAAAAATAGAGGTAATTAGTTGCAGCAAGACACTGTAAAAACTGTGCATTTGTGTAACAATGACTGTGTTTTTGTGTTGGATTGGATGAATTAGTTAACTATCGATTGATCTGTTATCCTTAATACTATATTTATATAAAGCAATGATGCTCAGAATTGCAATTTATTGAGATTTCCATCTCATTTTTTTAGGGTAATAATATTCTTTCAATACAAATAATGAATAAATATATCATTCAACAAAAAGAAGTCCTAAGTTGTAATCGTAATTCATTTCATTTCTTATTAGACCATTGAGTTTGTGTGTGTGTGTGTGTATATAATAGCTAAGGCCAAGGCAGCGTGACTATATACATCCCACCTTTTTATTATTTTAAATTATATTTCAGTATATAAAACATGTCTATAGGAAGACAGAAAGAAAACTCTTTCACGGTGGTCTTGTGCCTTATTCTGATGCTGGCCTCAGCAGGTGATCATCGAAAGAAACAAAAAAGAAAAACATTATTAATTGCCATATATTTAAAAATAGGAAATGATTGCTTTTTTGATAGATATAATTCTTCATCCATCATATGAATTTCGCAGAAGTAGCATTGAGCGACTTATATCCTAACCTTTGCATTTCGATATGTGATACTCTCCAAGACTGTAAGAATTCTTGCACTGCCAAAGGCTACAGCGATGGAACTTGCTATGGAAATCCGCCGCCTGCAGAGCTCACTTGCTGTTGTAGAATTTGAAGAGAAAAACCCTTTCTTCTTTCTTTCTTCACGATATT
>JAPQWV010003423.1:0-41735 GCA_027422505.1 Craterostigma plantagineum
GATACCAATTGTTAGGTCCTACGATTAACAACTCTAAGATCCTAGGCAAGAATTCAATGCAATTCGACGATAATGATAATCAATTAGAATCGATCGAAAAACTCAAATGAAGATCGAGAGAGATAATTCGAGTAGAGTGAGAAAGTTACTATTGTTTCTCTCTCTCTAGAAATTGAATTGCAAGCCTTTCGGATCAATTTCCAAAACTTTTTCTATTCAGCTCAACTGCTTTACATGTATTTATACCAAACAAGCTTGGTATAAATATCAAACTAGTCCTAAGGACTACTATACAAAACACCCCAAATTACAAGAACGACTAATAAAATCAAGCACAATTAGAAATGGTATTCTACAGAGAAGAACAGAAAAGCTTGGGAGAGGGGGACCTGACAGCTGAAATTGAAAGCTTTTGGACAGCGAAAAAAAAAAAACGAGAGATTATCGACGGTTGCAAAAGCTTTTGACGAACGACGGCTAAGAGCGAGACAAGTCGAGCACCGAAAAAGGGCGAATTTTTTACCTTTTAATATGTCATTTTCGACAATGTTTTCTTTTTCTTTCGATTCTTTGTCGTCTTTGTTTATTAATGTGCTAGCGTAATTTCTTTTGTGACTGAGGCCGTGTGAGGTCGGATTATGACTGCGTATTAATGCTATTATTATCTAAAAATCATATGATTTAAGTTATATGTTCTTTACTTGAGTAGTCAACGTGTGTGTGATCAGCCACCGCGCACACAATTCTTGACCTAGTACATGAGCCCGTAAAGGTGATTGGAAAGGTTAGATCAAAATACTGAACATCGCTACGTAAAACCGACTAGAGATGGAATTCGATTTCTTATGTGTGGTTTTCGAGACCTTGGCGCCGAAAGCGCCTAAACTCGGGGAATTTCACGAAGATTAATGCACGTGTAGGAACTACAGTCATATAGGAATATAGTTGATTGATTCACTATTCATGTAGGTTGCTAGTTACGTGAAAAACGGGTAGCACGTATGTTAGGAAATTCCACCTTGACTAGATTCATGTTGATGAGATAGATTATATCGCATGAAGACGTTGGAGTAATTCGTGCTGAGCATGTGTCTTAATCACATCGTCGTCAACTGTTCTATCTCTATCTGTTTTATTTGCGTTTATTTTATTATTTGCGTCTTTTAAGAATATTTTCTTAGAATTAATCGAGCTACCTTCGTGGATCGATACTCGGACTTCGTCCATTTACTACTTGCACAATCTAGTACACTTGCTAGTATTTGAGCGTGTAAGTTTTTGGCGCCGTTGCCGGGGACAACGTATTATTAGTTTTAGGATTATTCTCGTTTTAGTCTAGATTTATTATTATTTTTTATTATTATTAATTATTATTTTTTTATTGTCTATTATTATTATTATTCACTTATTTTGATTGTTATTTTCTTTAGCAGGAATAATGGAGAATCAAGAACGCGAGGACGTTCCTCCAAGACCCACTTTACTAAGTCTAGCACTTCCGGGACTTTTTGATGACAGTGACCCAATCGCAATTCCCCCTGGGGCCAAATAATCACTTCGAGATTAAACCCGTTACTATACAGATGGTTACGGGTTCAGCATAATTTCAGGGGCTGATAAATGAGGACGCAAATTCCCATATTTTGAAATTCACTCAAATTTGCAAAACTATCAAGTATCTCGGAGTCTCTATAGAATGATAAAATTGACATTTTTTCCCTTTCCTATGACAAGTAAAGCTTCTGAATGGTTTTCGTCAACCACACGCATCCATCACTAGCTGGAAGCAGATGGTGGAGTGTTTCTTGGGCAAGTACTACCAACTCTCGAGGACTAGCGAGATACGGAGCGAGCTTGTGAACTTCAAGCAAGAAGGGGCGAGACGTTGAGCGATGCATGGAGTCGATACAAGAACCTTCTCAAGCAATGCCCGAACCACAACATACCCTTGAGCGTTCAAATGCAGTCATTTTTCCTAGGACTTAGCATGCAGAACAAGCGCATTGTCGACGGAGGATGCAGCACGAACTTTATGGGGCTCGATGATGCAGACGCACTTGCAGCCATCGAGAGGATCGCGCCCTACCCAGCAAGATACACTGGACAAGATTTTTGACCGAAGGACAGCAGGTGTGCACGAGATAAGCACCTCGCTAGAGGCCATTTGAGGCTTGTAATACCCGTAAAATATAAATACGGGATTTTGCCGTAATTAACTATGTAATTTTGCAAATTTGGAAATTCGATAAGAAAATTTAATGGTGGAATCTATAGTAAATTTAAATTGGACTAATTTTAATTGGGCTATTATTATTACATGAATGAGACCCAATAATGGGCTATACATTATACTTAACACTTGAATAAGGCCCAAACCATATAGTGATGATAAGTATCAACATTTCTTAAACTTGAGAAAATTAACGTCATGTGTCTAATCACTCCCAACATTCAAGACACGCAAGTATATCCAAATAAATGATAAAATAAACCTTGCACTTAACCTTGTGGAGAACGAAAGGTGAGAAGGGAGAAAGAAGAAAGGAGTTCAGCGAACTTGAAGCATTAATCAACTTGGAAGCTATAATATCGAGTGAGAGGATCGATATACAGGGACTACACCGGATTTCCTATTTGACTTTAGCAGGAGGGCATGTAGGTGAAACATTCATCTACAACGCGTAAACACATATCTGATCTTACGTGCGTCTATGTGATTAATGATTTACGTGATTTACGTGTTATACATGTTTTACGTACGTTTTATGTGGATCATGCTTTTAGACGTTATCATGTTTATATGCATGGCATATGCATATCACATGGTGAGATATTTACACCGTATTGAGACGGTGACGATTTGAGATATTGACGAGCGGGGTAGAATGAGATATTTGTGATTTTTGTTGTTGACTCGTTGAGGAGTCGAGGTTGGTACTCACATGTCACCTGACGGCAGACAGACGTGATCGGTCTGTCTACTCGGGCGTGAACGTCCCGAGTGTAAAACCGTCGTGATTTTATTTTAGCGGAGGGAGCGACTCGACGGGGCAGTTGCGTGATCGTCGAAACGCTGTCGGCGTAGGCTACCGCTTACGAAAGAGCGGCCTAGCAGGGCATTTGCATGATCGTCAAAACGCTGCTAGTGTAAGCTTCCGTATGTTATTGTTATATTATGGGCGCGCGAGGTGTCGAGTCTGACCTAGGGCCCTTTGTTGTGTGATTTGAGATAGGATCGTGGGAAAAGGAGTGAACATTGCATGTGAGATATTGGTATCGGGAATGAGCGTTCACGTGCATACATGCATTTCTATTCACCTACTGGGCAAATCGCTCAGTGTTTACGTGTTGTAGGTACTGAGTCTGACGCGGACGCGCGTCAAGACTGAGGCGGCTGGTGGCGGTGCTCCACGGACTTTTGAGGGCAAGGCGGTACATGGATGAAGACCTGTGGAGCGATATAGGGTTTTGTTCTTTTGACATTTTTGGGGCTACGCCCGTTGTACAGATACTACTATGTAAAATAATATTTATTATATTATATTATCTTTTAGGAAAAAGTTTTATTAGACGGGTCTTTCGCGACTTACGTTGCAAAAATCCGCCACTAACCTTAATTAGAATAGTAGGGTCGCTACAGGTGGTATCAGAGCTTAGGCTCTAGATTCTGAACACTGTCCATGTACTGCCGCTCAAAAGCCTGGAGAACCAGCCTGGCCTGTGAGTTTAAACTTCATTATGTGATTATGTGTTTGATATGTGCCTTATGTGTATAATTGTAGACGATAGTTGAAAAATGCCAAGAACACGGAGCGAGCACGTGGGTGAATCCAGTCGTAGGGCTGAACCGGAGTCCCCTCCAAATGAAAGGGACTCGACCATCTTACGACTGACTGAATTGCTTCAACGTCAGTCTGATCACATCAATCGCCATCAGATCAAATCGACGAGCTACTTCATCACCATAGCTCGTCTTAACATCGTCCCTCCCCGCACAGCCTGCACGTGTAGCAATTATCGGGGAGCGCTTTCGAGAAATGGATCCCCCAACCTTTGCTGATGCTACGGACCCAGCAGTGGCTGAAGATTTGGCTGCGCACCATAGAAGATATGTTCATATAGTCGTGTGCCTGAGAATGAAAAGGTCCTGTGCGCCGTTTCCATGCTCAGAGGAAACGCCCGATTCTGGTGGGATACCGTTAAAGTCCTAGAAGATTCGTTGAATATGTCTTGGGAACGATTTAGAGAATTGTTCCACGGCAAATATTTTACTGCCCATGAACGGGAATGACGGATGCTAGAATTTATGAATCTCAGGCAAGGAGGAATGCCTGTAACTCAATATATCCGCCGATTCGAGGAGCTGTCCCATTTCACTCCTCACATGGTGGCAACAAATCTACTCAAGGTGACGAGGTTCATTACGGGCCTCAAACCTGAGCTTTAGCGCGACTTAAGTATCTCGGGGGCCCGACAGATGGAATTTACCCAAGTAGCAGAAAGGGCCATGATAGCTGAGCAGGCTGAGGCTCAGATTTCTGAAGCTCAGGAGGCGAAGAAGAGGAGGAGGAGAGTCAGCAAGGACCTGGAAGTGATCGTAAATGCCAATTGTTCAACAAAGGCCAAGGTAACCAAGGAAATCACCGGGGCCAACAGAATTGGCGCCCGACGCTGAACCAGGGACCCGTAAATATTCAGAACAGACCTCCAAACCCAGCACCCCAATGCAGACAGTGTGGCCGTTACCACTTCGGCGCCTGTTATCAACCCAGACCCAACGCAAACCCACAGTGTTTCAAATACGGAAAAATGGGGCACTATGCAAGGAATTGTAACACGAACATGCCCCAGAACCTGACCCGAACACCAGTTCGACCTCCATCGGTTCTTGCACGAGTTTTCACAGTTACCAATGAGGAGGCCGAGGCGAACCCTTCTGTTGTGACGGGTACGTTAACTATCCATAACGTGCCCACTTCTGTGCTAATTGATTCTGGAGCCACACATTCATTTATGTGGGCTAAGTACGTGGTGAAGGTAGGAATATCCCCTACCTCCTCTGAATGCAACTATGTAGTTACTCTACCTCATGGGGATCCGACGCATACCAACCAAGTACGGTGAGGATGCGTCGTAAATATTGAGGGTAGGGACTTGAGTGCCGTCCTGATCTAATCCCGATGAACGACTATGATGTCATCTTTGAAATGGATTGGCTTTCAAGATATGGAGCCATCATAGATTGCAACAAGAAGGTCATTAAATTCAAGGTGCCTGAAGAAGAAGCAGTCACTTTTTCGGGTAAAGCGGATAAGAATAGTATTCAACGAATATCAGCTCTGAAGGCTCAACGACTTTTGAGGTCAGGTTGTGAGTCTTATCTCGTGTATGCGGTGAAGGCAGAGGACTTACCTCAGCCGGAACTAAAAGACGTACCTGTAGTCAACGAATACACTGATGTATTTCCCGACGATCTCCCGGGGTTACCCCCTGATCGAGAAATACTGTTCAAGATAGATCTGATGCCAGGGTCAGCCCCAATCTCTAAAGCCCCTTACCATTTAGCACCAAATGAGTTAAAGGAATTGAAGGAACAGTTAGAAGACCTACTATCTAAGGGATTTATTCAGCCGAGTTTTTCGCCGTGGCGCACCCGTTCTTTTTGTGCGAAAGAAGGATGGGTCGATGCGACTATGCATCGACTACCGAGAATTGAATAAGATCACGATCAAGAATAAATTTCCCTGCCAAGGATCGATGATCTGTTTGACCGATTACAAGGAGCGACGGTATTCTCGAAAATTGACCTCCGTTCGGATACCATCAGTGAAGATCAGGAAGGTAGATGTTCCTAAAACCGCATTCAGCACGAGGTACGGCCATTACGGTTTTGGTCATGTTTTGGACTAACAAATGCCCCAGCTGCTTTTATGGACCTGATGAACCGAATCTTTAAGACTACCTCGATCGGTCGTTATCGTCTTATCGACGATATTCTGATCTATTCTAAGACAAGAGACGAACACGAAAGCCATCTACCAACCGTCGTAGGAATCCTGCGAGAGTAACAGCTCTACGCCAAATTCAAGAAATGCGAATTTTGGCTTGAGCAAGTAGCCTTCTTGGGACACGTGATTTCTGGGAATGGAATCTCTTTGGATCCGAGTAAGATCGAAGCTGTGAATGACTGGCAACGACCTACTACTCCTACCGAGGTCCGGAGTTTCCTTGGACTTGCGGGATACTACCGTAAGTTTATAGCGGACTTCTCTAGTATTGCGTCTACATTGACCAATCTAACGAGGAAGAACATCCCGTTCAAGTGGACTGAAGCATGCGAACTGAGCTTCCAAGAATTGAAGAAACGTCTTACCTCTACCCCGATATTGACAATACCATCGGGAACCGGAGGATTTGCAGTATACAGCGATGCTTCAAAGAGTGGCTTGAGTTGCGTGCTGATGCAGAACGGAAAGGTGATTGCCTATGCTTCACGACAGTTAAAGGAATACGAGAAGAACTATCCGACCCACGACTTGGAACTGGCAGCAGTGGTTTTCGCTTTGAAGATCTGGAGACACTACCTCTATGGAGAGAAATGCGACATCTTCACAGACCATAAGAGCTTGAAGTATTTCTTCACTCAGAAGGAACTGAATATGCGCCAGCGACGATGGTTTGAACTAGTAAAGGACTACGATTGCGTTATTAGCTATCATCCGGGCAAAGCAAACGTAGTCGCAGATGCGCTAAGTCGAAAAGCGGTGAATGCAGAGTTTCATCAACTGGGATAGAGATAGTCAATTTAGGCGAAGTTGAAGCAAAACTAGCAGCGTTAACCCTTCAACCCACGCTGATAGAACGGATCAGGAAGACGCAAGAGGAAGACGAACTCTATCTAAAAATGAAAGATGTGTTACCCGATGATTTTAAAATACGAGAGGATGGAGCTTTATTATACAAGAATAGTCTTTATGTACCTGACAATGAGGAGCTGCGACAAACGATAATTAAGGAAGCACATGCGACCACATACTCGGTACACCCAGGAGCCACGAAGATGTATCAAGATTTGCGAATAATGTACTGGTGGCCAGGAATGAAGAAAGACGTTGCTGCATTCGTGAACCGATGTATGACTTGCCAACTGATTAAAGCAAAACACCAGCGACCCGGTGGAACCCTACAGCCTCTACCCATTCCAGAATGGAAGTGGGATCATATCACGATGGATTTCGTCGTCGTGTTACCCAAAACGACGAAAGGCCACGATGCTATTTGGGTGATTGTCGATCGCCTAACTAAATCAGCGCATTTCCTTCCAATTAGTTCTACGTTTTCCATGGAACGTTACGCTGAATTATACATTCAGGAAATTATTCGACTCCATGGAATTCCAATCTCTATCGTCTCGGATCGAGATTCGAGATTTCTATCGAACTTTTGGCAGAGCTTACAGAAAGCGATGGGACCCAAGCTCTCGTTCAATAGTGCGTATCATCCTCAGACCGACGGGCAATCTGAATGAACGATTCAGACTCTCGAGGATATGCTACGGGCATGTGTGCTCGATTTCAAAGGAAACTGGAGTAAGTATTTGCCGCTCATAGAGTTTTCATACAACAACAGTTTCCCCGCTACAATCGGAATGGCACCATACGAGGCGTTATACGGGCGCAAGTGTCGATCCCCAAGCCATTGGGACGAAATCGGTGAGTGAACACTGTTAGGACCTGATATGATCCCAGAAGTGACAGAAGCTGTGACGAAGATTCGGGAAAGGATGCAAACCGCACAGAGTCGTCAAAAGAGTTATGCAGATCATCGACGACGACCTTTGGAGTTCACAGAAGATGACCAAGTGTTCTTGAAAATTTCCCCGATGAAAGGAGTAAAGCGTTTCGGCAGAAAGGGCAAGCTGAGTCCCAGATACATAGGCCCTTTCAGGATCATTTAAAGAGTCGGCGAAGTCGCATATCAGTTAGAATTACCGGCTTCTTTATCGCAAGTTCACGACGTATTTCACGTGTCGACATTACGGAAGTACGTTGCGGACCCAACTCATGTGATCCAGAACGAACTTCTTTATCAACAGCTCAAGCCTGATTTGAGCTATGAAGAGAAGCCTGTAGAGATTCTGATGTATGAGATGAAACAACTTCGGAATAAAACTATTCCGTTAGTTAAAGTCTTGTGGCGAAATCAATTAATTGAGGAAGCCACTTGGGAGCGTGAGATGACATTCATTTAAGGGGGGAGGATGTAATACCCATAAAATATAAATACGGGATTTTGCCGTAATTAACTATGTAATTTTGCAAATTTGGAAATTCGATAAGAAAATTTAATGGTGGAATCTATAGTAAATTTAAATTGGACTAATTTTGATTGGGCTATTATTATTACATGAATGAGACCCAATAATTTAGTGGGCTATACATTATACTTAACACTTGAATAAGGCCCAAACCATATAGTGATGATAAGTATCAACATTTATTAGACTTGAGGAAAATTAATGTCATGTGTCTAATCACTCCCAACATTCAAGACACGCAAGTATATCCAAATAAATGATAAAATAAACCTTGCACTTAACCTTGTGGAGAACGAAAGGTGAGAAGGGAGAAAGAAGAAAGGAGTTCAGCGAACTTGAAGCATTAAACAACTTGGAAGCTGTAATATCGAGTGAGAGGATCGATATATAGGGACTACACCGGATTTCCTATTTGACTTTAGCAGGAGGGCATGTAGGTGAAACATTCATCTACAACGCGTAAACACATATCTGATCTTATGTGCGTCTATGTGATTAAATGATTTACGGTTTACGTGTTATACATGTTTTACGTACGTTTTATGTGGATCATGCTTTTAGACGTTATCATGTTTATATGCATGGCATATGCATATCACATGGGTGAGATATTACACCGTATTGAGACGGTGACGATTTGAGATATTGACGAGCGGGGTAGAATGAGATATTTGTGATTTTTTTGTTGACTCGTTGAGGAGTCGAGGTTGGTACTCATATGACACCTGACGTCAGACAGGCATGATCGATCTGTCTACTCGGGCGCTCGGCGTGAACGTCCCGAGGTGCAAAACCATCGTGATTTTATTTTTAGCGGAGGGAGCGACTCGACAGGGCAGTTGCGTGATCGTCAAAATGCTGTCGACGTAGGCTACCGCTTACGGAAGAGCGGCCTAGCAGGGCATTTGCGTGATCGTCAAAACGCTGCTAGTGTAAGCTTCCGTATGTTATTGTTATATTATGGGCGCACGAGGTGTCGAGTCTGACCTAGGGCACTGTGTTGTGTGATTTGAGATAGGATCGTGGGAAAAGGAGTGAACATTGCATGTGAGATATTGGGATCGGGAATGAGCGTTCACGTGCATTTTTATTCACCTACTGGGCAAATCGCTCAGTGTTTACGTGTTGTAGGTACTGTGTCTGACGCGGACGCGCGTCAAGACTGAGGCGGCTGGGGGTGGTGCTCCACAGACTTTTGAGGGCAGGGCGGTACATGGATGAAGACCTTTGGAGCGATATAGGGTTTTTGTTCTTTTGACATTTTTGGGGCTACGCCCGTTGTATAGATACTACTATGTAAAATAATATTTTATTACATTATATTATCTTTTAGGAAAAAGTTTTTATTAGACGGGCCTTCCGCGACTTACGTTGCAAAAATCCGCCACTAACCTTAATTAGAAAAGTAGGGTCGCTACAAGGCTATACACCGGAGACTAGACGGGATGCAAGCCAATAATCTGCAGGAAGTGAACCATGTCCAATCGAGGCAAAACAACTTCTATTCAAACACATACGACCTGAGCCGGGGAGGTCATCCTAATTTATCTTATGGCAACTCACACTACTTGAAGCCTCCAGAAATTCAAAGTCCACAACAAAAGGCCGATTGGGAGATATCATTTGAGAAATTGACGGATTATCAAGGCGGTCAGAATCGTAAGATGGACGAACGGCTCAACAAGATTGAGAATACAATGCATAGTTTTTTGACTAAATTGAACATCTAACAAGTTCAATGTCAGAGCGCAAGCCAGTCACACTCCCAAGCGACACTGAAAGAAACCCTCGAGAGTATGCGAACGTCATTAAACTAAGAAGTTGGAAGAAACTTGAATCGTTCCAAGAAACCAAGGAGGTGGAAGAAGCAAAAGAGACAGAGACATCCGATCAGAGCGAATTCATGGCCACAAACACTATGGTTCACGGCCCTGAAAAGAACAAACGGGCCGAAGAAGTCGAGGACGCAGATTCACTCTTGCAGGAAAAGAATGTTGACCCACTGCGCCAATAAAGATCCGACCTCCATATCCAGCAGCTTTACGAAAATGGAAGAATCATAAAGATTTTGATCGTTTCATCAATATATTTAAGAAACTTGAAGTTAATGTCCCTTTTATTGAGGCTTTGTTGCAGATGCCAAAATACGCCAAAGGAGCTACTATTCAAGAGGAACAAGTTAGAAGAAGACGGAACAATAGCTCTCATTGAGAAATGTTCGGCGGTATTACAGAAGAAGCTTCCTCCGAAGCTCAAGGATCGAGGGAGTTTCTATATTCCTTGTTCTATTGGATCCCTTACATTTAATAACGTGTTATGCGGTCTTGGTGCGAATATCAATTTGATGCCATTTTCATTATTTAGGAAATTGGGACTTGGCGAGCCGAAACCCACATCGACTATCCTTCAGCTCGCTAACAGACCAATCACGTATCCACGAGGAAAAATGAAAGAGTGTTGGAGAAGGTAGGAGAGAATTACTCCCCGACTGATTTTCGTGTTGGACATGGAAGAAGATGATAACCTCCTATTGATACTTGGACGTCCGTTCCTAAACACGGCTAGAGCGATTATTGATGTCGGTAACGGCAAACTTATTTTGCGAGTTAATGACGAGAAAGTTGAATTTGATGTTTATAAATCTATGAAATTCCCCACTGATGAATCTTGTTCGTTTATCGATATTTTTGACCCGTGTGCTTTTAAGTGTTCGTAGTCTTTTAGTTACAACTTGTCTGGAGAGAATACCAGCAAGCTGAAGGACCGCCAGAACACGAAGGCTAGTTCTCGAATCGATCCGCTGAATGGGAACGCGGCTAAATCTAACCACAAAGTTTATTCCGTGTTGAATTTAACAGGTGGACGCCGTGGACTAAAAAGGGCAGTGGCTCTAAATCTATCAAGAAAGCGGTTCTGCCGAAGAAAAAAAGAAGCTTCGTCAGAAAGACTGCACATAAAATGGCATCTACATATGTCGAAACCATCGACCCTACTCAATGATGCATACTCTATCGCCGAGAAGAGGGGAACTTAAGGTGCACAACGATCGAGTTGTTTGGAAAGAAAACTCGATCAACATCGATTATCCACCAAAATAACCAGTTTGTGAGTCGAACTAACGACTACAAAAGCAGCGCTTCTTGGGAGGCAACCCAAGCCCTATCGATGCATATATATTATTAAGTCCTATTTACTTTATAACCTATTTCATTTTTTTTCCTAATAAAAATCGCTCTCATGGTTCCGCCTAGTCACGTTTTCTCGCAGACTCATAACCAGTTTAGGGGTGCTCCGTTCGCGAAGGGTGTTTGTTTACTGCGGGTCAACCAAGTCTTCTACATCGATCGACTTAAAAATCAGGGCAGTGTCACTTTTACTCTCTTTGCTTTTATTTACACATTGAGGATAATGTGCCTATTTAGTTGGGGGTGGGATGTGACACATGCTATATTTAATATGCTTACATGTCTAGGTATCGATGTATTTTGGTAAATTTAGTGGGTATAATTGATGAAAGTTGCGATTTGAACGTCATCTGTGAAATCTCTATCTATGATGAAAATTGTTGAAAATCGTGTCGTGATATGATTCAATGAGTGGAGTGTGATAGTCTTACATGTTGCATTGTCGTGATATTAGCATGGTTATTTGGCTATATTGACTGCTTTAGGAGAGTATTGCGTATCATGAAGCACAAATCCAGTTATATATGTGAGTTTTTGAGCCTTCAGAGATGAATTCAGAGCAACTCATTATGCTCGGTGTTTATTCTTATGTGACACGCATGGACTGAATATTTTCGAACTTGCTCTGTTATTCATGACAATGGTTACTATGTGGATTTTTATGTGCGAAATGAGAAGGGCACTAGGAATGAGTCATTGGCCTAAATATTACCCTACCTTACGTATTTACCACTTAGTCAGCCTATTTGAGCCTTATTTGACTTATGTTGATTTGGAGCCCAGATATTTAGCCTGATTGCCTCAAATTTATCTGATAAGACCCTGTATCAACGTGTTAATTCATTGATATCGTGAAAGTGGCTTGTTGGTGAGAAGGAGCTAATCGTCGATACATGTTAGTTATGAACTCATCCTATTATATAGATCTCTCGTCGTAATATTGCAGCGAACTAGAAACCTCTCGCTTCAATAAGACGTAAAAAAACGATAAGAGGGCTGGTTCAAAAAAAGAAGAAAAAAAGAAGCAGAAGAGAGAGAGAGAGAGAGAGAGAAGAGAAGAGAGAGAGAGAGAGAGGAGAGAGAGAGAGAGAGAGAGCTAGAAAGGTAAAAGGATGAGTCGAGTGAAAAAGAGAGACGGGGTTAGAAGAGTGAAAAGTGGTGAAAAGAGCGATTCGATGATTGACACGTTTGATACTTTAATCTCACTTTCCAATATGACGCATCTTTCATACCCGGAGCCCCATTACAAGCCTTGATAAAAGATCATTTGATTCGTGCATGACTTCTACTATGTGACTTTGATGTGATATATTTGCAAGACTAGATATTTTTTCATGTCGTGATTTGAGCGTCTTTATACAGATCCCTTTGAAAAGAAACTTCGAGCGACTTGAGCGATCCTTGTGAGAGTTGCGGATTGATGCGTGGTATAATTCTAGAAATTTCTTTTATGCTATGATAAGATTGCGACCTATTAGCTCATGCCTCGTGTTTTGACTAGATCGTTCATTAGTTGATGATTATCTTACCTTTATGTGCTTTTACGTTTTCTGAGATGAAACAGGAGAATTTCATTGACTGATGTTCTACAATCCTAACTTGATTTGGTTTTATTTCGCTTTTATGATCGAGGACGATCGAAGCTAGTTTGGGGTTTGTTGATAAGTTAAGAATTTATTTTATACCCCGTAAAAGCGTGTTTTCGATCGTTATACCTAAAATTTCCTCGATATCCTATATTTATGTTCATATTTATTTTTGATAGATATCGAGCAAATAGATCAAAAAATGAGAAGATTCGAATGCCCATGGCCTATCTAGCACTTCGGGTCCTTTTTGTAATTTCAAAAGTATTTGGGGCAAATATGCAATTTGACAAGAATTTCATTATGAAATGACGTGAAGAGCAATTTGAGGAGATATTATTTTATTTGCCAAGAATAACACACGAGTTATGGAAGAGATTCAAGATTTAAAGAAATAATAAAATATTCAATACAGGAAATCTTTGAAGAAAGTCGACTACCCTCAAATATATATGAGAAGAATAGAAAGCTTGGGAGAGGGGGGACTTGATGGCTGAAATTGAAGGCTTTTGGACAGCGAAAAAAAAAACGAAGAGATTATCGACGGCTGCGAAGCTTTTGACGAACGACGGCTATGAGCGAGATAAGTCGAGCACCGAAAAAGGGCGAATTTCTTACCTTTTAGTATTTCATTTTCGACAATGTTTTCTTTCGGTTCGTTGTCGTCTTCGTTTATTAATATGCTAGCGTAATTTCTTTTGTGATTGAGGCCATGTGAAGCCGGATTATGACTGCGTATTAATGCTATTATTATCTATTGAATCATATGATTTAAGTTATATGTTCTTTATTTGAGTTTATTGGCGTGTGTGTGACCGGCCACCGCGCACACGATTCTTGACCTAGTACATGAGCCCGAAAAGGTGATTGGAAATGTTAGATTCAAAATATCGAACATCGCTACGTAAAACCGACCAGAGATGGAATTCAGTTTCGTATGTGTGGTTTCGAGACCTTAGGCGCCGAAAATGCCTAAACTCGGGGAATTTCACGAAGATTAAACGCACGTGTAGGAACTACAGTCATATAGAAATATAGTTGATTGGTTCACTATTAATGTAGGGTTGCTAGTTACGTGAATAACGATTAGCACGTATGTTAGGAAATTCCACCTTGACTTGATTCATTTTGATTAGATAGATGATATTGCATGAAGACGTAGGAGTAATTCGTGCTGAGCATGTGTCTTAATCACGTTGTCGTCAACTGTTCTATCCCTTTCTGTTTTATTTTTGTTTATTTTATTATTTGCGTCTTATCTCTTTTAGCAAATCATCAAAACTATAAAAATTTCTTTAGTCCAAATTAGAATTAAGAATATTTTCTTAGTGGATCGATACTCGGACTTCATCCATTTTACTATTTGCACGACCTAGTATACTTGCTAGTATTTGAGCGTGTCAGAGAGCTGCTCAAAGAGAATCTCGGGTGAGACCTCCAGCAATGTGGAAGAACAACGTAAACCAGAAGTGGGGATTATGAGGCGCCTGAGGATCTACTGTAAAGGCCGAAGGACCACCCATAGCCGCCATAGCCCCTTCCAGAGAAGAAGTTGGCTCTCGCCCGGCAGCAACACCTCCCATGAAGTAATGCTGCATGTAAGGCACGAAGTCCATTAGAGAAAGGGTCTCCTTCAAGTAGCCCCTCGCCAACGTTGGCTAAGCTGGATTAGAAATTCTCGACCAAGAGGAGTGGCAGCGAGATATTTCTGGCAGAGCTTTATTCCATCCATCCTGCCTACAGAACGCTCCTCTTGGCGCACTAACTCAAGTCACGTCTGCACTCCCTTCTTGACTTCCAACTCAAAGGCTTGCTCCAGGTCAGCCTTCATAACCTTCTCCGTTACTGCCAACAAATCCTGAGCTTTGAGTTCGATCCAGGCATGTTGCTCCTCCACGAGCTGGTTCAGATTAGCTGCAAGTTCATTCTCCTTGGCAGCGAGGATGGTTGAATGATGCTCTTCCAACTGGCGCAATTTTTGCGAAGCTAAGTCTGTAAGATGAGTTTCTTGCTCACTCTTCTCCTACACAAGCTCCTTTTCCAGCTTTTCGATCTCAGCATCTCTTTGTTTCAACTTTTCAGATAGGTCGCCAGCAACCGGCATGGAACGACCAGCTCCCTCATCTTTCAGGGAAGGCGCAGAAAGCAGAGTAGGCAGGAAACAGGAATCAACGCAATGCTTCCCCTCCTCTTCTTATGCTCGTCCTTTTTCTTTTCTTCTCCTTCTCCTTCTCTTTTTCTTCTCCTCCTCCTCCTCCTCCTCCTCCTCCCTCCTCCTCCTCCTTGTTCTTCTTCCTTCTCCTCCTCTCCTTCTCCTTCTCCTTTTTCTTCTCCTTCTCATTCTCCTTCTTATTCTCCTTTTCCTTCTTCTCATTCTCCTTCTTCCTTTTCTCCTTCTTCTGCTCCTTCCTCTTCTCCTTCTGCTGCTTCTTCTCCTGCTCATCCCTCCCCCCTCCTTTTCCTCCTCTTTTTTCTTTTTTTCTTCTCCTTCTCATTCTTCTTCAGCTCCTCCTTCTTCTCCTCTTTCTCCTTCTTCTCTCATTCTCCTCCTTCTTCTTCCTGCTTCTCATGCTTTTTCCACCACCTCCTCCACCTCATTCTTCTCCTCCTTCTCCTCCTTCTCCTGCTTCTCATGCTTTTCCACACCTCATCCACCTCCTTCTCCTCCTCCTCCTCCTCCTTCTTCTTCTCCTTCTACTTCTTCTTCTCCTTTTTCTTCATCATCATCTTCTTCTTCTTCTTCTTCTTCTCCTTCTCCTTCTCCTTCTTTTACTTTGCTTCTTCTCCTTCTCATTCTTCTACTTCTCCTTCTTCGTCCCCCTCGTTCTTCTTCTTTTCCTTCTTCTTTCCTTCTTCTCTTTCCCCTTCCCCTTCTCCTACTTTGCTTCTTCTCCTTGCCTTCTTCTCCTTCTTCTCCTCTCTCCTTCTCCTTCTTCTCCTTCTCTTCTCCTTCTCATTCTCCTCAGGCTTTCTCCTCCTCCTCCTCCTCCTCCCTCCTCCTCCTCCTTCCTCTTCCTCTTCTCATTCTCATTCTCCTTCTTCTTCTTCGTTTCTTCTTCTTCTCCTTCGCCTCCTTCTCCTGCTTCGTCTCCTTCTCCTCCCCATTTTCCTTTTCCTTCTCATTCTACTTCTTCTCCTTCATCTTCCTTTCCTTCTACTCCTTCTACTTCTTCTCCTTCGTCTCCTTCTCCTCCTTCTTTTCCTTCTACTTATTCTCCTTCTCCTTCTTCTCCTTCTCCTTCTGCTCCTTCTCCCCCCTCTCATTCTCCTTCCTCTCCTTCTCCTACTTCTCCTTATCCTTCTTCTTCTTATTCTTCTTCTCCTCCCTCTTCTCTTATATTCTTTTCCCCTCCTTCTCCTTCTTCTCCTTCTCCTCTCCTTCTACTGCAACCTCCTTCTCCTTTTCTTCTCCTCATTCTCATCCTCCTTCTGCTCCTCCTTCTCCGTCTCCTTCTCCTTCCCCTTCTCATTCCTCTTCTTCTCCTTTTTCTTTTTTTTCTTCTCATTCTTCTCCTTATTTTCCTTCTCCTCCTCCTCCTCCTCCTCCTCCTCCTCCTCCTTCTTCTTCTTCGTCTTCTTCTTCTCATTCTTCGCCTTCTCCTTCTCGTTCTTCTTCTCGTACTTCTTCTCCTCCTCCTGCTTCTTCTTCTTCTTCTTCCTCTTCTTCTTCTTCTATTTATGCTTCTTCTCCTTCTCCTTCTCCTCCTTCTTCTCCTCCTTCTCATTCTTCTTCTTCTCCTCCTTCTTCTCCTCATTCGTTTCCTCCTTGTTCTCCTCCTCTTTCTCTTGTCTTTCTCCTTCTCCTTTTTCTTCTCCTTCTCTCCTGCTTCTCCTTCTCCTCCTCCTCCTCCTTCCTCCCCGTTCTTCTCCTCCTCCTCCTCCTCTTTATTCTTCTCTCTTCTTATTCTTCTCCTCCTTCCTCCTCCTCCTCCTCCTCCTCCTTCTTCTTTCTTCTTCTTCTGCTTCTTCTCCTTCGCCTTCTTTTACTTCTGCTTCTTCTCCTTCTCCTTCTTCTACTTCTCCTTCTTCATCCCTCGTTCTTCTTCTCCTCCTTCTTCTTCTCTTTCTTCTCCTTCTCCTTCTCCTACTTTGCTAATTCTCCTTGCCTTCTTCTCCTTCTTCTCCTTCCCCTTTCCCTTCTCATTCTCCTTCTGCTTTTCCTTCTTCGTTTCTTCTTCTTCTTCTTCTCCTTTATTCTCCTTCTCATTCTTCTCCTTCTCAACTTCTTCTCCTTCGCCTCCTTCTCCTGCTTCGTCTCCTTCTCCTCCTCATTTTCCTTTTCCTTCTCCTTCTACTTCTTCTCCTTCATCTTCTTTTCCTTCTACTCCTTCTACTTCCCTTCGTCTCCTTCTCCTCCTTCTTCTCCTACTACTTATTCTCCTTCTCCTTCTTCTCCTTCTCCTTCTGCTCCTTCCCCCCTCTCATTCTCCTTCCTCTCCTTCTCCTACTTCTCCTTATCCTTCTTGTTCTTCTTATTCTTCTTATCCTCTTCTTCTTCTTATTATTTTTTTCCCCTCCTTCTCCTTCTTCTCCTTCTCCTCTCCTTCTACTGCAACCTCATTCTCCTTCTTCTTCTCCTCATTCTGATCCTCCTTCTGCTCCTCCTTCTCCGTCTCCTTCTCCTTCCCCTTCTCATTCCTCTTCTTCTCTTTTTTCTTTTTTTTCTTCTTCTCATTCTTCTCCTTATTTTCCGTCTCCTCCTCCTCCTCCTCCTCCACCTCCTCCTCTCATTCTTCGCCTTCTCCTTCATCTTCTCCTTCTCGTTCCTCTTCTCGTTCTTCTTCTCTCTCCTCCTCCTGATTCTTCCTCTTCTCCTCTTCTTCTTCTTCTTCTTTTATTTATGCTTCTTCTTCTCATTCTCCTTCTCCTCCTTCTTCTCCTCCTTCTCATTCTTCTTCTCCTCCTTCCTCTCCTCCTCTTTCTCTTTGTCTTTCTCCTCCTTTTTTCTTCTCCTTCTTCTCCTGCTTCTCCTTCTCCTCCTCCTCCTACTCGTTCTTCTCCTCCTCCTCCTCCTCTTTATTCTTCTTCTTCTTATTCTTCTTCTGCTCCTCCTTCTTCTTCTTCTTCTTCTTGTTCTTCTTCTGTTTCTTCTTCTTCTTCTTCTCCTTCTCCTTCTTTTACTTCTGCTTCTTCTCCTTCTCCTTCTACTTCTCCTTCTTCATCCCCTCGTTCTTCTTCCTCCCTTCTTCTTCTCCTTCTTCTCCTTCTCCTTCTCCTACTTTGCTTCTTCTCCTTGCCTTCTTCTCCTTCTACTCCTCTCCTCCTTCTCCTTCTTCACCTTCTTCTCCTTCTCCTTCTTCTTCTTCTTCCCCTTCTCCTTCTCCTCCGCCTTTCTCCTCCTCCTCCTCCTCCTCCTCCTCCTCCTCCGTCCCCTTCCCCTTCCCCTTCCCATTCTCCTTCTCCTTCTTCGTTTCTTCTTCTTCTCCTTCTTCTCCTTCTCATTCTTCTCCTTCTCCAACTTGTTCTCCTTCGCCTCCTTCTCCTGCTTCGTCTCCTTCTCCTCCTCTCCTTTTCCTTCTCCTTCTACTTCTTCTCCTTCATTTCTTTTCCTTCTACTCCTTCTACTTCTTCTCCTTCGTCTCCTTCTCCTCCTTCTTCTCCTTCTACTTATTCTCCTTCTTCTTTCCTTCTTCTCTTCTCCTTCTGCTCATTCTCCCCCCTCTCATTCTCCTTCCTCTCCTTCTCCTACTTCTCCTTATCCTTCTCCTTCTTCTCCTTCTCCTCTCCTTCTACCGCAACCTACTTTGCTTCTTCTCCTTGCCTTCTTCTCCTTCTTCTCCTCTCCTCCTTCTCCTTCTTCACCTTCTTCTCCTTCTCCTTCTTCTTCTTCTTCTTCTTCTTCTCCTTCTCCTTCTCCTCCGCCTTTCTGCTCCTCCTCCTCCTCCTCCTCCTCCTCCTTCCCCTTCCCCTTCCCCTTCTCATTCTCCTTCTCCTTCGTTTCTTCTTCTTCTCCTTCTTCTCCTTCTCATTCTTCTCATTCTCCAACTTCTTCTCCTTCGCCTCCTTCTCCTGCTTCGTCTCCTTCTCCTCCTCATTTTCCTTTTCCTTCTCCTTCTACTTCTTCTCATTCATCTTCTTTTCCTTCTACTCCTTCTACTTCTTCTCCTTCGTCTCCTTCTCCTCCTTCTCCTTCTCCTTCTGCTCCTTCTCCCCCCTCTCATTCTCCTTCCTCTCCTTCTCCTACTTCTCCTTATCCTTCTTGTTCTTCTTATTCTTCTTCTCCTCTTCTTCTTATTCTTTTTCCCCTCCTTCTCCTTCTTCTCCTTCTCCTCTCCTTCTACTGCAACTTCATTCTCCTTCTTCTTCTCCTCATTCTAATCCTCCTTCTGCTCCTCTTTCTCCGTCTCCTTCTCCTTCCCCTTCTCATTCCTCTTCTTCTCTTTTTTCTTTTTTTTCTTCTTCTCATTCTTCTCCTTATTTTCCGTCTCCTCCTCCTCCTCCTCCTCCTCCTCCTCCTCCTCCTCTCATTCTTCGCCTTCTCCTTCATCTTCTCCTTCTCGTTCCTCTTATCGTTCTTCTTCTCCTCCTCCTGCTTCTTCCTCTTCTTCCTCTTCTTCTTCTTCTTCTTTTATTTATGCTTCTTCTTCTCCTTCTCCTTCTCCTCTTTCTTCTCCTCCTTCTCATTCTTCTTCTCCTCCTTCGTCTCCTCCTTCCTCTCCTCCTCTTTCTCTTTGTCTTTCTCCTCCTCCTTTTTCTTCTCCTTCTTCTCCTGCTTCTCGTTCTCCTCCTCCTCCTCCTCCTGCCCGTTCTTCTCCTCCTCCTCCTCCTCTTTATTCTTCTTCTTCTTATTCTTCTTCTGCTCCTCCTCCTCCTTCTTCTTCTTCTTCTTCTTCTTGTTCTTCTTCTGTTTCTTCTTCTTCTTCTCCTTCTCCTTCTTTTACTTCTCTGCTTCTTCTCCTTCTCCTTCTACTTCTCCTTCTTCATCCCCTCGTTCTTCTTCTCCTCCTTCTTCTTCTCCTTCTTCTCCTTCTCCTTCTCCTACTTTGCTTCTTGTCCTTGCCTTCTTCTCCTTCTACTCCTCTCCTCCTTCTCCTTCTTCACCTTCTTCTCCTTCTCCTTCTTCTTCTTCTTCTCCTTCTCCTTCTCCTCCGCCTTTCTCCTCCTCCTCCTCCTCCTCCTCCTCTCTCCTTCCCCTTCCCCTTCCCTTCTCATTCTCCTTCTCCTTCTTCTTCTTCGTTTCTTCTTCTTGTCCTTCTTCTCCTTCTCATTCTTCTCCTTCTCCAACTTCTTCTCCTTCGCCTCCTTCTCCTGCTTCGTCTCCTTCTCCTCCTCATTTTCCTTTTCCTTCTCCTTCTACTTCTTCTCCTTCATCTTCTTTTCCTTCTACTCCTTCTACTTCTTCTCCTTCTCCTTCGTCTCCTTCTCCTCCTTCTTCTCCTTCTACTTATTCTCCTTCTTCTCCTTCTTCTCCTTCTCCTTCTGCTCCTTCTCCCCCCTCTCATTCTCCTTCCTCTCCTTCTCCTACTTCTCCTTATCCTTCTTCTTCTTATTCTTCTTCTCCTCCTTCTTCTTCTTATTCTTCTTCCCCTCCTTCTTCATTCTCCTTCTCCTCTCCTTCTACTGCAACCTACTTTGCTTCTTCTCCTTGCCTTCTGCTCCTTCTTCTCCTCTCCTCCTTCTCCTTCTTCACCTTCTTCTCCTTCTCCTTCTTCTTCTTCTTCTTCTCCTTCTCCTTCTCCTCCGCCTTTCTCCTCCTCCTCCTCCTCCTCCTCCTCCTCCTCCTCCTTCCCCTTCCCCTTCCCCTTCTCATTCTCCTTCTCCTTCTCCTTCTTCGTTTCTTCTTCTTCTCCTTCTTCTCCTTCTCATTCTTCTCCTTCTCCAACTTGTTCTCCTTCGCCTCCTTCTCCTGCTTCGTCTCCTTCTCCTCCTCATTTTCCTTTTCCTTCTCCTTCTACTTCTTCTCCTTCATCTTCTTTTCCTTCTACTCCTTCTACTTCTTCTCCTTCGTCTCCTTCTCCTCCTTCTTCTCCTTCTACTTATTCTCCTTCTTCTCCTTCTCCTTCTGCTCCTTCTCCCCCCTCTCATTCTCCTTCCTCTCCTTCTCCTACATCTCCTTATCCTTCTTCTTCTTATTCTTCTTCTCCTCCTTCTTCTTCTTATTCTTCTTCCCCTCCTTCTCCTTCTTCTCCTTCTCCTCTCCTTCTACTGCAACCTTCTCCTTCTTCTTCTCCTCATTCTCATCCTCCTTCTGCTCCTCCTTCTCCGTCTCCTTCTCCTTCCCCTTCTCATTCTTCTTCTTCTTCTTCTTCTTCTCTTCTTCTTCTTCTTCTTCTTCTTCTTCTTCTTCTTCTCATTCTTCTCCTTATTTTCCTTCCTCCTCCTCCTCCTCCTTCTTCTTCTTCGTCTTCTTCTTCTCATTCTTCGCCTTTCTCCTTCTCGTTCTTCTTATCGTTCTTCTTCTCCTCCTCCTTCTTCTTCTTCTTCTTCTTCCTCTTCTTCTTCTTCTTCTTTCTTCTTCTTCTTCTTCTTCTTCTTCTTCTTCTTCTTCTTCTTCTTCTCTTCTTCTTCTTCTTCTCTTCTTCTTCTTCTTCTCTTTTCTTCTTCTTCTCCTTCTTCTTCTCCTCCTTCTTCTACTCCTTCTCATTCTTCTTCTCCACCTTCTTCTTCTCCTTCGTCTCCTCCTTCTTCTCCTCCTCCTTCTCCTTCTCCTCCGCCTTTCTCCTCCTCCTCCTCCTCCTCCTCCTCCTCCTTCCTCTTCCCCTTCTCATTCTCATTCTCCTTCTTCGTTTCTTCTTCTTCTCCTTCTTCTCCTTCTCCAACTTCTTCTCCTTCGCCTCCTTCTCCTGCTTCGTCTCCTTCTCCTCCTCATTTTCCTTTTACTTCTCCTTCTACTTCTTCTCCTTCATCTTCTTTTCCTTCTACTCCTTCTACTTCTTCTCCTTCGTCTCCTTCTCCCTCCTTCTCCTTCTACTTATTCTCCTCTCCTTATTCTCCTTCTCCTTCTGCTCCTTCTCCCCCCTCTCATTCTCCTTCTTCTCCTTCTCCTACTTCTCCTTATCCTTCTTCTTCTTATTCTTCTTCTCCCCCTTCTTCTTCTTATTCTTCTTCCCCTCCTTCTCCTTCTTCTCCTTCTCCTCTCCTTCTACTGCAACCTCCTTCTCCTTCTTCTTCTCCTCATTCTCATCCTCCTTCTGCTCCTCCTTCTCCGTCTCCTTCTCCTTCCCCTTCTCATTCCTCTTCTTCTCCTTTTCTTTTTTTTTTCTTCTTCTCATTCTTCTTATTTTCCTTTTCCTCCTCCTCCTCCTCCTCCTCCTCCTCCTCCCCACTCTTCCCCTTCTCATTCTCATTCTCCTTCTTCGTTTCTTCTTCTTCTCCTTCTTCTCCTTCTCCAACTTCTTCTCCTTCGCCTCCTTCTCCTGCTTCGTCTCCTTCTCCCCTCATTTTCCTTTTACTTCTCCTTCTACTTCTTCTCCTTCATCTTCTTTTCCTTCTACTCCTTCTACTTCTTCTCCTTCGTCTTTTTCTCCTCCTTCTCCTTCTACTCATTCTCCTTCTCCTTATTCTCCTTCTCCTTCTGCTCCTTCTCCCCCCTCTCATTCTCCTTCTTCTCCTTCTCCTACTTCTCCTTATCCTTCTTCTTCTTATTCTTCTTCTCCTCCTTCTTCTTCTTATTCTTCTTCCCCTCCTTCTCCTTCTTCTCCTTCTCCTCTCCTTCTACTGCAACCTTCTTCTCCTTCTTCTTCTCCTCATTCTCATCCTCCTTCTGCTCCTCCTTCTCCGTCTCCTTCTCCTTCCCCTTCTCATTCCTCTTCTTCTCCTTTTTCTTTTTTTTCTTCTTCTCATTCTTCTTCTTATTTTCCTTCTCCTCCTCCTCCTCCTCCTCCTCCTCCTCCTCCTCCTCCTTCTTCTTCTTCTTCTCATTTTTCGCCTTCTCCTTCATCTTCTCCTTCTCGTTCTTCTTCTCGTTCTTCTTCTCCTCCTCCTGCTTCTTCTTCTTCTTCTTCTTCTTCTTCTTCTTTTATTTATGCTTCTTCTTCTCCTTATCCTTCTCCTCCTTCTTCTCCTCCATCTCATTCTTCTTCTCCTCCTTCTTCTCCTCCTTCGTCTCCTCCTTCTTCTCCTCCTCTTTCTCTTTGTCTTTCTCCTTCTCCTTTTTCTTCTCCTTTTTCTTCTCCTGCTTCTCCTTCTCCTCCTCCTCCTCCTCCTCCTGCTCGTTCTTCTCCTCCTCCTCCTCCTCTTTATTCTTCTTCTTCTTATTCTTCTTGTTACCCTCCTTCTTCTTCTTCTTCTTCTTCTTCTTCTTCTTCTTCTTCTTCTTCTTCTCCTTCTTCTTATTCTTCTACTCTTCCTCCTCCTCTGCTCCTCCTCCTTCGACTATGCATACATCTTCCGTCATCTGTCAAAACTATGGCAACACAGGAAACCCTTAGAAATGGAGTCAAAAAAGCCTAAACTGTTGTTGATGAAATTAAATAATTCTACGCTATGAACCATGTTCGGATGCCGTCCTCATCATCCTCAGATCCGTTGAAAGGGCTTGCAGAGAGATGATAGGTTTTGAGACTTGATTTTTTTGTGATGTTTTCTGTTCTGCGCGAGATCCCAATTTAAAGTAGGTCACTTGCGTGTCACGCGCTAATTTCTGTTTAAACAAATGATTAGCTTAACGTGGGGGATGAAATCTGTCCAAATTAAGTAAGATCGGGGACTAAAAGTGGAAGCGTGGAACATCGGGTACCCAAAAGGTCCGGGCCTTAAACATTAAGAACTAAAATGTCCTTCGCACGCAACATTACATTACAAAATCAGGCCAATGACATTTTTAGTCCCCGATGTTTGGGTCATGGGCGTTTCTGGTCCCCCATGTTTCGAAGTGACACTTTTAATCCCCCAATGTTATCGATTTTGGACGGTTTTATTTCCTCGATTAATTTAATCGCTAATTTAGATGAAATTTAACACGTGAGAGCCTATTATCTCCTTTTACTCGACGTAAACTTCATAGCGCATCTTCTTCTTCGACTTAAACGCACTTGAGCATCATTAGTATCGCATTTAACTCATTTTCAAGGTTGTCGATCATTTTCTAAATGTGATGTATAATGATGTTCATTTGCGTTTAAGTCGAAGAAGAAGATGTGTTATGAGATTTTACGTCGAGTAAAAGGAGATCATTTGCTCTCACGTGTTAAATTTTGGGTAAATTAGCGATTAAATAGGAAACAAGACAGTCCAAACAAATTAATTGGCTATACTGACGCTGATTATGCAGGTTGTCGGATGGACAGGAAAAGCACATCCGGTGGTGCTCAATTTTAGGCGAAAAGCAGGTCTGCTAGTCATCAAAGAAGCAGAACTGCGTCTCAACATCGACAGCTGAGACAGAATACATCGCGGCCGCCAGCTGTTGCTCGCAAATGCTGTGGATGAGGATTCATCTTCGCGATTTGGGTACAATTTAAATAATATGCCCATTTACAGTGATAGCCAGTGCCATTGCTATAACGTGCAATCCGATCACGAAACACATAGACATTAGATATCATTTTATAAAAGATCACGTAGAAAAAGGCACGATTTGACATGTATTTCGTAAAAACGGAATTTCAATTAGCTGACATTTTCACCAAGGCATTGGATGAAAAACGACTCCAATTTATTGTCGAAAAATTAGGCATGTTGAATCTCCCGTGAAATGTGCTTTACGTGCTCCTATGTGCTTTCTTATCCTCTTCTATGTGTTTTCACTTATTCAATGCTATATCTTGCGCGAAAATAAAAAAAATAAGTGAAAGTGAAATAAAATATTTTACATATACCTATACTATTAGGGGAGTGACGATATCTTTTAGGATGCTCGATCTAAGTCACTAATAGATTTCCCTGACATGCGACTGGTTACTTGCTTAATTTTGTTAATCTAAATCGCATTCTTGTGTCTAAAGGTCATTAACTTGTTCGACCAGACACAAAGCCACTCTATATAAGTGAGGATTCTAGCCGTTTTATTTTTTCTTTGAAATGAACCTTGAGCGAGTCACGCATCAATTGCTTGTCTTCACTAGTGATTCTTGGCTCATACTCTCCTTGCCTTAGATCGTTAGGAAAATGATTAGGGCACCTGGAATTTCTCACTTGGCCATATAGCAAATCTCAATCATTTAAAATAGCCTTTAGTCATCCATTTTGAGCCTTCTCCGAATGCCTTTTCTTCATTTGGAACACCTTGAGCCTTCTATTAATAATTTGAATCTTCGGCGGGATGTTCAAACGAGAAAGGAGGGGAGCAAAATATGAAGAGATGACAAAAGAAGGTGGAAAACGCACACAAGGAAAGCTCAACGCACAAAAGCAGTCCAAAAGAACCTGCCTCTCCTATCGACTATCAAAAACTTCCAAATTATTCGAAGGGGGCATGTATCGTGCTGTGAACTTCTCCATCGATAATCTCATACGCTCGTCAGAACAGCTGGAAGAGGAGCACCTTGAAGTGAACTTCTCCAACGATAATCCGGTCTTACATTGGGAAACGAGAACAGGAGCACGGCCTTGGGTTCGAATTCCATAACTGTGAATTTCTTCAAATCGATAATCTCTTAAACCAATCTAGGGATTAAGAGAAAAGGAGCACGGTTTTGGCCCAAGAACCAACATCCCAGCCTCATATAGAAGCGGAACTTCAGCTTGAGCAAGTGTAGACTGATACGAAAAAAATGAAGGACGAGAATGACAAAAAGATAAGAGAAAAATGCCAAAAGAAGGAGAACGACGAAGAAATGGAAGACGACGAAAAGCTCACTTTTTCCCAAAATTTTCCTTCCCTTCTAAGTCAGAGCCAAACTAAAAATCCTTCAAAGTCCCTTTGATTCCAAATTGACGATCTTTCGCATAGGTGAAATGATTAAAAGCGCCTCGATCAACGGTAAATTGACTTAATATTTCTTGTGTTGATTTGGGTGATATAAATATAATAATCCCAAGGTATAGATCGAGCATCCTAAAAGATATCGTCAATTCCGCATAGATGCAAGTTAAAATTGCATATTAAAATGTGCGAAAAATCTTTTATATATATAATATTTTTTATTTTTCATAACATATAGTAGGAAAAAAAGTTTCAAGAAATATTGCTATATTTTGTATGGGTAAGATTATTTTGCTTCGATCATTGTCACGTCTAAAATTTCGCAAGACACTTGCCATGATCATATGCTGTCAAGTCACGTCAGCAAACTATTTTACATATACCTATACTATTAGGGGAGTGTCTAATGCATTTTGTTAATTTTGCTCGATCTGAGTCATTAACTTGTTCGACCAGATACAAAGCCACTCTATATAAGTGAGGATTCTAGCCGTTTTATTTTTTCTTTGAAATGAACCTTGAGCGAGTCACGCATCAATTGCTTGTCTTCACTAGTGATTCTTGGCTCATACTCTCCTTGCCTTAGATCGTTAGGAAAATGACTAGGGCACCTGGAATTTCTCACTTGGCCATATGGCAAATCTCAATCATTTAAAATAGCCTTTAGTCATCCATTTTGAGCCTTCTCCGAATGCCTTTTCTTCATTTGGAACACCTTGAGCCTTCTATTAATAATTTGAATCTTCGGCGGGATGTTCAAACGAGAAAGGAGGGGAGCAAAATATGAAGAGATGACAAAAGAATGTGGAAAACGCACACAAGGAAAGCTCAACGCACAAAAAGCAGTCCAAAAGAACCTGCCTCTCCTATCGACTATCAAAAACTTCCAAATTATTCGAAGGGGGCATGTATCGTGCTGTGAACTTCTCCATCGATAATCTCATACGCTCGTCAGAACAGCTGGAAGAGGAGCACCTTGAAGTGAACTTCTCCAATGATAATCCGGTCTTATATTGGGAATCGAGAACAGGAGCACGGCCTTGGGTTCGAATTCCATAACTGTGAATTTCTTCAAATCGATAATCTCTTAAACCAATCTTGGGATTAAGAGAAAAGGAGTACGGTTTTGGCCCAAGAACCAACATCCCAGCCTCATATAGAAGCGGAACTTCAGCTTGAGCAAGTGTAGACTGATACGAAAAAAATGAAGGACGAGAATGACAAAAAGATAAGAGAAAAATGCCAAAAGAAGGAGAACGACGAAGAAATGGAAGACGACGAAAAGCTCACTTTTCCCAAAATTTTCCTTCCCTTCTAAGTCAGAGCCAAACTAAATCCTTCAAAGTCCCTTCGATTCCAAATTGACGATCTTTCGCATAGGTGAAATGATTAAAAGCGCCTCGATCAACGTTAAATTGACTTAATATTTCTTGTGTTGATTTGGGTGATATAAATATAATAATCCCAAGGTAAAAATAAATGAGCGATAGAGTGAACCCAGTAAGAGTTGTCGAAATGGATCACACTTTGAACTATGGACTATAGTTTGCTGACGTTACTTGACAGCATATGATCATGGCAAGTGTCTTGCGAAATTTTAGACGTGACAATGATCGAAGCAAAATAATCTTACCCATACAAAATATAGTAATATTTCTTGAAACTTTTTTTCCTACTATATGTTATGAAAAATAAAAAATATTATATATATAAAAGATTTTTCGCACATTTTAATATGCAATTTTAACTTGCATCTATGCGGAATTGATCAAAAGCGATGTTTTGTTATTTTTTGCACATTTATATATGCAATTTTAACTTGCATATATGCGGAATTGATTAAAAGCGATATTTTGTTATTTTTCGCACATTCTGATATGCAGTATTATCTTTGCATTTGACCTGAATTGTTAAAAACGCGAATTGCTTTTGCTCATACCCTCGCGCAAAATTTTGAATACATGATTAGGGGACCATGTATCTAGGCTAAAATGATCAATTGCGTGTTTTACGAATTTTGACTTGACTTGATCTTATGTCTTTGCATGATATATCGATTTAGGTGCATTAATGAGAGGGAGCATTTACAAAATATAATGCCTTGAGCCCCAAATAGTTTTGTTCTCCAAGTTTTGCAAAAAATTTTCGATTGAAAAATGATACAACGCGCATCACGATGAGGAGGATTTCACGAATTTACACGATCTGGAGCTTACGGCATTGATACAAAAATTAATGAGGAGCCTTTGTTTAAATTTAGTAATGATTAACTCTAACATTTTGACATTTTTTGTTCCAAGTATTGCAGATTGATCGAAAATTGAATTTGGAGCCAGATGTCGCAATTTGGAATTTCAGGAAGTTAATTGCACTTCAATTTTAATAAACGGGGGGTTAAATGTGTGATTATTAAGACAAATATGAAATCGTAGAAAAACTTACTATCGAAAAATTTGGATGAATTTTGTAATTTTCGACCGCAGATTCTCGAGCGAAAATTAATTTGGGACCAAATAGTAATTTTCGCTTCCAATTTGTCGAGCGAAAATTAAACAGGAACCAAATGAATTTTGTCGATCGGAGTTTCTTTGAGCCTGTTTCATACGCAAACTCAAAACGTCCAATCAGTCCAATTAGTAAAAGTAACTCTTTTTTAGCAGTCGAAAAACTTTATCTCACGCAAAACCTAATCGAAAAAATCAACAGTGCTTCTCAATACTCTCTCGAGAACCTTTTACGGACGATTCAAAATCTTTTCAAAATCTTCCGATTTTTACCAAGAAATTGTCTGTTTAAGGTTGAAGTGATACTTATTTGATGTTTGCGTGTGATTTAACTCAGTTTACATCTACATATTGTGATCTTTCCTCTCAGTTTGAGTAGGATTTCGATTGTTCGAACTGAAATAAACCCACATATGATTTCATAAAGATTTCGACATGTTTATGTGTTAATCTAGGTTGAAATCTGCAGTCTAGGATAGCTTAAGGGTTTTCGATCATTCTAAGAGTATTTGTCTCGATTATCTGCGTGTTAAAGATGGATTAAGAGTTCGAACTGGAACTAGTTTTAAACGTTTAAATGCATCGAAGAACTTTCTCGCTCGCAAACAGTGTCAATTGAATCTCAATTTGATTGAGTCACTGTTTGCATCGTAAAAGTTTCTTTGGTCGCTAAGATTTCGACTTAATCTGTAAATAAATAACGTAGGCTGCAATTTACTTACAATAGAAAAATCTCACTTTGATTTTATGCGAGCGAAATGATTACTGAATAGAATAGATCAAATAGGTGTAATTAAGTTTCGAGCGCAAAACTTACCATCGAAAACAGTAAGTTCGATTTCAATTCTGTTCTCGGTCGAAAATTCTAGCGGCGATAAAATTAAATTTTCGACGATAAAATTTCTCGATTGTAAAAGTACGTAACGATGATTTTATCGATCGAAAAATTCCTCGGCGAGTCACCTAGTTTCTCGTTGTCAATTTTCTCGATCGTAAAATTTCGCAAAGAAAAACTATTTTAAAATCGAAATACTTTCTCGCTCGATAACTTTCAAAGCGAAAATTTTATTCACGGAAAAATTTCTCGGTCGTAAAATTACGCCGAAATCAATCTTCTCAATCGTAAATTTACACGAAAATTTTTCTCGATCGTAAAATTTCTCGGCTACAGTACCACACGTATAACGTTTAACACTTAGCAAAAATTTCTAAGTCCTCTTCACTGTAGCAGACCATAGCGAATAAAATTTTAGATCGCAAAATTGAACTGAAATTTGGATAAAAAATCAGCACTTGCTAAATCAAAATTGCAAATTCAATTACACGTCCGAAAAACTTCACGGAGTGAATAGAAATGCAAAACACTTAGAAAAATTTCCGACTACACTTCTTATATACATACGTCGAAATTCACTTTGTATGACCTATTTGTAAAATTGAATTTCAATTACAAATTTATCAAACATACCATGACCTGATAGACTATTATAGTTTGATTAAACAAATTTTTGACTCAATTAAATCCTTGAACTAATGTTTTGTTTTTCAAATTGATTTTTCAGATGGATCACTATCCGACATACAATCACATTTACTAGAAGAACCTCTACCTCAAGGTCCAAGACACCAACTTCCAGCTCGACCTGACTACCTTCAGGTGTCCGGACGAGATCATGGTGTCTATACTGCAAGGCCATCCCCTCTGGCACGCGCTCACGGTGACATCGTCAGTGCCCATGGTCTACTTGCAACAGTTCTGGGGAAGAATTAAAGTCTAGTAGTTGATGGCAATTATCGCTTCACGATAGTCATCGGGACGAGACATATAAGCTTCAGCAAGAATGACTTCAGGCTCGTCTTAGACCTACCATACAGCCAAAACTACGATCATCTGCCTTCAGACGTAGAGATGGTGCGTAACTTTCTCCATATGGGATACCGTCCACCGCTCACCAAGCTTGCACAAGTCCAGAGCAACGGAATCTCTCATCCATGGAAGACACTATTCGGCATAATCAACAAGTGTCTATCGCCAAAGCACGCCGGGTTTGACAATGGCAACGGCACCATTCTCCGAATTTTCCACGGAATTACGATTTCAGTACTGATCTGGAACGATCTAGTAGAAAGATCAGACAAATGGAAAATAAAATATCGTAGAATGTATCGTATGCCCGGTGGTTCAACGTCATCATCCGACAACTCATGGAGATGCACGAGAACATCCATCGTCTACCTCCAGGAGGGAACTACCAACCCCCAAAACTGAAGTTCTTCCATAATCCAAGGCTCACAGGCCTGGATCAGTCTTCGATGCCGATCCCAATCGAGCTGCTACATCTCGCCGACCCCTCGGGAGACGTCTATAGACTGTACTGTCGGTAGAATCATCTCACGGAGCAGATGATTAGAGGGCACCCGACGGACTTTCATGTGAGCCCTCCTCAACAACAGCACCAAACAAGCCCATCATCGATCAAGTGGCTCAGGAGCTAGAACAGGAGCCTCCAACTCAGGTAACACAAGTACCAGACGATGATGCTATACTGATTGACGCAGTGGCACAAGAGTTGGAACTTGAGGCTCCACAACAATCGCTGGGAGCTGAAGTGCCCATCACTGTGGGTGTGTTCCAAGGAACGCTTGAGGAAATCCTGCAACAGGCAACAGAGCCCGAAGCGGAAATGGGGCACAGCTCACCATCACAGGCAACTACGCCTGCACCTGAGGCCGAGATCCCCACGATCACATCCCAAGGGCCTCCTGTGACAGAACCAGCCAGTAAGGATGTCGCACATAGATCATCTCCTCACATGGCTACCTCGTCCGACACCGAGTCCGACGAGGAGATCCAATTGATAAGAAGGACTCCAAGGCGACTGAGCATCCAGTTCGAGTCCCTCTTTACATCTATCAGTGCAACATCAGACACGCCACCAGTCATTACTCCAAGTGCTGAGGCCGAAGTTCAGATTCAACTCATTACCGGCCCAGTCCCACCGGTGTCTGATACGCAGGTTCAATCTGAACCTGCCACAACATCCATAGATGAGAATCTTCAAGATTCGAATCGAGGATTGGATGGAAGTCTCGGACAGTCACAACCTCAAGTGACTACGAGCCAGCCTGAGGAGCCGGTAATAGCTCAAGGGTTGACAACAGGTGACATTAGTCGACTTGGTTCATCTACGGAGGCCACTCCATCGACCGCTCCAGAACAATCGGGACCATCTGGGCATGCCGTCAACCCACATGAGTTCCTCGATCATTACATATTCGAAGGACAGTGGATGATCCATACCATGCATGACGATATTCAGAGACAATGACTCAAGGACGTTTGACACTTGCTTCAAGCAGCTTCGGTGGACCTAGTCCTGATAGAAGACAAAGAACATCAGGAAGGTGAAGCCATGAACAGATTCCCTTAGGGCTTCCAGAGCTTATTGCTCAACTAGCGGCTTCCCTTACAAGACAAATGCCAGGGACAGTCTGCATCGACACGCCATGGGAGAATATCAGAATCGAGATTCCCTTCCTTGAAGAAGTTCGAGAACATATTTGGAGGTCACCGGACAAAGTCAAGAAGTTGGACGAGTTCGAGCTAAGAGGGATCTCTCACTGGGATCAGCAGAAGGGAATGACCTATCTTTGGATGCTGACCCATCTTGGACCAGACTTGAGGCTGGGGATGACCAAAGGGCAAACCAAAGAGCCATTATAAGAGTCTATCTCCGATATGCCAGCTTCTGAGTGTCTTCTGTGCCAAAGGAAGTCTTCCACCATACTATGTCATCGAGCGAGTAGACAGAACTCAAGAAGAACTAAGCGAGAGCGATCTACCGTACCTCCCTACTGAGTAGGTTTACCGTGTCTACCAGCTATAAGTAGAGAAGTACAAGGGTCCTCAAGGCTTCATCAAGAAAGAAGGTCTCGAGGGACTCTACCGGTTCATGATGCGCCAAGTCAAGTACTTCGCTGCTCACGACCTTCAGATGGCTCTGGAGAGCAACATGAAGAAGGTTAACATGATCGCCCCGCTCAACAAAGGACCTGAGATCGAAGGGCTTCCCAACAACCACGTACACATCAGCTCAGTCTTAGGGATCACTATCACAATCCGATTGCGAAAAAGACTAGGTTGATGCTGAAGACTGAGGTTCACAAGTTTTGTGATGGGACGCTCAAGGTAATCAGGCAAAACATAGAGAAGAGGTTGAAAGAGATCAATAGGGAGACAATGTTGAAGCTCATAGGTTCGTGAGAGAACAATCGCTCATGATGGAATTACTCGAAGACATCGAAGAGCGAATGGAGCTGAGGAACTTCGAGCATGCGCTGGGCTTGTGCAGGTTATGCCATGCCCGACGAGGACAGATGGCGCGGAAGAGCAATCGAGTACAAAGGGGGAGAATGTAGAATACACTTTTGTAATTGTGCTTTGATTTCATTAGCTGTCTTCGCAGATTTGAGCTTTTATTATATTTGTCCTTAGTTTAGGACTTAGCTTGTTATTTATACCAAGTATGTTTGGTATAAATACTCGAAGTCTCTCTCGAAGCTCAACGAGAAGTTTTCGATCGAATCTAATTCTTCATAATTCTAATCGATTGCCTTAGATTTCAAGTCTAGGATCTAGGAGTTCATAAATTTGGACCTAACAGAAGTAATTAACACAACCGTTCCTTACTTTCCTCTATATCAAAAACAGATGAGTCGCTTTCACAATCATTGTTATATAAACTGTTTAGGATATGAATTTTCTCAATGGAGGAAGAAAGAGATACCTGATCCTCGTCAGCCATGTAAGCGTGATCCTCGTCCTCACTTTGTTCTGGTTCAGGGTCATTTGATTCCGTCACCATGACCTTCTGCTTCCTTGGTTTCTCATTGTTGGTTGCTGGGCATTCATGTGCATAATGGCGTGGTTTGGTGCATCAGAAACATTTCTGAACTTTCTTCCCAGACGTGGAGATTCCCTTTTTTTGTTCTGGAATTTGTTGAAGTTCCCGTTGAATTTCTTTTTCTGCTGGAATCTTTCGAATCTTTTTGTAAGCATGGCTAAGTCGTTCATCAAGCCTTCTTCTTCGTCGTCAGAATCAGATTCTTCTTGGTTGGATTTGAATGCAATGGACTTTTGATTTTTATTCTGTGACTTCTCATTCATTGACGTTTGAATCATTTCGTAAGATATAAGCGATCCAGTCAGTTCTGAGATGCTAAGTGCTTCTAGATCCTTTTCTTTGTAGATGGGAGTAACCTTGGCATTCCATTCTCGTGACAGTGATCTCGGTATCTTTCTGACTTGTTCACTGTCAGGAACCTTCTTTCCGAGAGAGAACATTTGGTTGATGATTCCCATGAATCTTGCGTAATCTGGCTTATATTCTCGTCAGATACCATCGAGAACAGTTCGTACTAATGAGTGAGCAGAGCCAGTCTTATTGCACAACTCGTTGAGTTCCTTCATGAGTGACTTGGAGCATATCCCACATAGCCTTTGCCGATGCGCAGGAACCATTTCCATATATAGCACAGAGTGAGACTCCATTCATGCGAAAACGTTCATAACCAGGTGATCACAACAATATTCCAAGTAAGCACTAGATCACACAAATTCGATTATCTTAACAATTTAATCACACTTAAGCATTTCATCAAACATTTTCACATACTTAAACATCATATAACATACATATTGATTTTTCTAATTTGTACCCCCCAATTTACATAATTACTTGGAATAATCAAAACTCACATAATCATTTGGACCAAAAAGGTCTACACGTTTAATGGGCTGTTATTCATTACCATACTGTATCGTATTCACGCATATATTCCTAAAAGGCATACCTTTATATGGAATCCTTCTGCGAAAATGTCGTAAAATTACCTACTGCGGTTGAGTTAGTAGTGAAATATGGTATATGTACGACGAGCCTAACGACGATTACAAGGTTGTTGGGCTTTTCTGGTATTTGTGCAAAGTCGATGAGGTGGTAAAGCTTATGGTAAAGATATACAGCTTAAATAATGATTCTGCGAGCTGTAGTCGTCCGCAAACGTGATATTTGCAGATGGAAAGTTTCCGAATACTAACCCCAAACCGTAAACATGGTCATTCATATGCTTAGGATATTATCAAATTGGTTTATTTTATCAAGTCTGTGGAATGTCGAGCAGCCGAATTACAAGGATGATTTTTCTGAGATATCTATTGGAATTTTGGAAGGATGATTAGCGTTCTTTACAGCTATTCTCGGGATTATGCCGATGTTTGGATTCTAAAGGACTTGATTAGTCACCATTCCTTATCTTGATATGCCGTGTTCGAATGATAATGCACTTGATTATAATTTGTGTTCTTACGGAATGGAAAGTATTTGCTGGGCCGTGGGAGTCAATTAGTTGTTTACGATCCTCAGAATAACAGTGTACTCTCAGAAAGGGAATGACTATGACTTCAGTTCGGCGGTGGTCTATGTTGAAAGTTTGGTTCCCCTTCCAAACTGAGTAGAATATCAGAAGTGGTTTGCTGAATTTATTGACATCAGTCTTTTAAATTACATATTTATTCTTTTCGGATTTCTTTCGATTCAATTGTTATGTATTTTCATTTCATGAATTTGACTATTCACTATTCAAGGTTTTTCATTTCATGATTTGTGCGTCATATGTTTTGGCGATTTAAATGTTCTCTTATGCGCGCGTGTGTGCATAAATCCACAAAGCTCAGCAACAAAATGATAGTGTATTAAGTTCAAAACTTTGAAGCTTGATTCTGTTGTTTTTTGGTTGCGATCTGGTCAGCGGCAGATGAAACGTCGCATTGATTTGTAGTAATAGTAGTTATCTTGAACATAGTCAGAAGATGGAGTGTTCTCTTTAGACACACGTACAGTGAGTGAGGACCCAGTACACGAAAACTTCTAATGCGAGTTTGAGTATACACCACATGGCGAACATTTCGAGCATGAATTTGTCAAGATTATCTATGATAGTGAACGTCGTAGAATGAAAGGTTGAGGTGTGTGTTAATCACACTATCCGTAAGACGAAATCGCCCCGATATTCAGTGCTTTTGGTTAGCAGCAATCGTCCCCAAGATACAATGACTTCTAACTTGTAATCGCAGCAGAACGATTCGAGTTTTTCCAGCAAATCGTACTCGAAATTGAATTTTTCTTACTTCGGGAAGCTGGGGTGTTTTGGAGAGTGATACGCAAATTTCGTGGGTTGCAGTGAATGATTTTTTCAACTCATATGGGGGTCGATTCATAGACTTTATCTCGCAGGGGCTCAATCGCAAATTCATGAACTTGCTGGACTACTTCTGTTGTTTTGACTTTTCAGTCCAGCGGTCAGAATGCAATATTTTACAACTTCTGGACTATTTGTTAATTTGACAGCCCAGTTTCACAGAATGATTGGCCTGATTCTCCTACCTGTCCCACCGGCGGCTCGACCGATAGTTCCTTTGTGCTGGCCGACAGTTCTTAGGATTGGGCCTGTAATTCCAGATTTTCCAAGAACGCGTTGATAAAGATTAAAACCTTCGTTGAATATGTGAACAGTGTTTAGAGGTTTAGAGAGTTTGCGTACGTGAAGTAAAATAATAAATTGGAAACTTAGATTAGAAAATTGTTAGGGTTTAAGCTTAAATACGTTAGAAATGTATTAAGCTCATTGGGCCCCTAACAAGCCCATTGCAACTAAAAACCATTTCATCCAAGTAAAGCATATTAAAATACATAATAATGATACATAAGTGTCTGGAGGCGTTTCAATCAACCTCAGGACTGAGTGCTAACCCACAGAAATCGAGGATTTACATGGCCGGTATTCCCTCTGCTCTTAAATGTGCCATTCTGTCCAAAACTGGGTTCTTGGAGGGGACTTTCCCTATGAAATATTTGGGCGTGCCTATTTCCCCTACTAAATGGAGTAGGAGCGATTGTGATTTCTTGGTTGATAAGATTGTTAAAAGGATCACTTGCTGGACATCTCGGAATTTATCCTATGCCGGTAGATGCTGCTTAATAAACTCGATACTCATTTCTCTACATAGCTATTGGGGTGCCATGTTTGTCCTGCCTCGGAGCATTGTGCACAGAATTGATCGGGTGTGCCGAGAATTCCTATGGGGAAAGGGAAATAGGAGGAAAAACTAGGGCTTTGGTGGCATGGGACATTGTGTGTCTTGAGAAGAAATGGGGGGGTCTTAATATAAAGGATTGTAGGAGGTGGAATGCTGCGAGTATCGGGAAGCTGGTTTGGGATATTTCTAGTAAAAAAGATAATTTGTGGATCAAGTGGCTCCATAGCATCTATCTAAAAGGGCAGGACTTCTGGGAATATACTCGAAGAGGAGACTGCAGTTGGCAATGGAGTCAGCTGCTCAAAGCCCGGGATCTGTTCAGAGAGGGATATGAACAGGGCAAGTGGAGAAGTGATCCAATGGGCAGATATTCTATTGCCTCGGGATATAGGTGGCTGCTTGGGGAAAAACCTAAGTTTGTAATGGCTTCAGTTGTGTGGAATCGCTGGAATGCCCCTAGACACTCTTTTATTATGTGGCTAATGGTGCAAGGGAAGCTGTTAACCAGGGATAGAATGCTGCAATGGGGCATGGACTTGGATGGGAAATGTGAGCTGTGCACGGTGGGTATGGAATCTCAAGAGCATTTGTTCTTTGGATGTTCTTATAGCCAGAAGGTGCTTGAGCTTATGAGTGGCTGGGTAGGAATCTCCTTTCCTGTGCAAGAGCGGGGCTGGAGGAACATGTTGCTCAAACTAGGGAGAGCCAAAAATAGGATCGCCAAATTGCAAGTAGCGGCATTCTGTGCGATGGTCTATGGGCTGTGGAAGGAACGAAATGAGCGAGTCCACGGATCTGGGGGTCATCCAGCTGCTGGGTTGTTTGAGACGCTTAAGCGCAGCTTCAGCGTGTACCTACAAGGACTGAGGTTTAAGAAACAGACGACTAAGGAGCGGGAGTTTATACAGTTTTTGATTTATTAGAAGGATGGTTTTGATGTAATCATGACATGTGGTTAATGAAAATCTTTTCATACCAAAAAAAAAAAATAAAAAATACATAATAATGAAATGCAAAGACTTAGAATAAATATTTTGGACACTTTTAGAATATTCATAGCATTCTCCTCCTAAGTGTCCAAATTACGAAGTTGCCTATCGTCTAAGTCTTCATTTCTTCTTTTTCTTCAAGCGAGGTGGAGGCGAAGGTTCCCTGTGAGCTAAGTATGTCTTCCTGAATCCTAGAGCGTGCTCGAACTGTCTGATGTCGTTTTTGAGAATAAATTCGATATTGGATAGCTTGGATGAATTTATCCAGAACAGATTGTTCTGGTTTATCTGTGCCTTCAAGGATTGTATCGTTAGGGATCGTCTCTTGTCTTATCCTAAGTTGTTTCAGGATTATCTGCATAGTTCCATGAGAGAACTTGGCAGCTTCTGATGATAATGCCTGCATCTGATTTTTTGTTCACTGTAGATATGTGATTGCAGGTCGTGGTTCAAGGAAGATGTAACCTTCATCAAATTTATCCAGATCCTTGTATCTATTATTAGGCTGTGTCAAGTTCACTTTGCCCATATTACTTTCCAAGGCCATTTGAAAGTCATGTGAAGCGTAGAACTTGATCTGCCTCAGCATGCATTCTTTGATTTGCGATACAAGTTGTAAAGCTTGTTCAGTTCACCTAACGGAAAGAACGGAAGATCGGCTTCTGTAAACCTATCGATAGACCTGTCATACCTTTCTAACACATAGATAGGGCCTATATATCTTCCCATCCCACACTCTATCTTTTGAATGTCACAGACGGCCATTTGAGCTCTGAGATGCTTCTTGTATTGCTCTGTACTCATTCCACTTCTTCCTGAGCTTTCCCAGAGCATGATCTAACGGCGAAGACCCTTGGACGTTCCTCGTAAGTGCTCAAGACCTCGAAGATTTAGCTCGTTGATCCCCTTTATTTCTTCCTCCTTCCGCCGGATCCTTGGATAATAGTCTTCAAGAAAAGGCGCCTTGATCTTCACATTTCTCCAGCGAGTTTCTATGAACTCATAGCCCGGCGTTGGTCTCTCGGGCACTTGGTGTTGAAGGAGGTCTGGAAGTTCTGGGAGGTCTGCTTCAGGGTCTTCTCCTTGCTCCCCTTCTTCTCGCTCGATAAAATAGAAGTATGATGCCGCCGCTTTTAAGAAACTTCTGATGCTTTCAATCCTCAGGCGAGACTCTTCTTTTGTCTCTGTTCTCGTCAGCCACTCCTCTTCTAAGATGTATTTGTCGATATAAACTTGAGGATCTTTGGAATCATGGTGTACGTGCAGCTTCGGGTAGAGTTTTTCTTCTTCGTGGTTGTGCTTCGTGTTGAGTTCTAGAAGACGAGCAATACCGATGTCGAAGAGCTCGGTTAATGGCATGGTGTACGGATCTGGTTGAGTAGTTACTCGTGATGGCAGCGAGATGATGCGAGGTTGTAACAATGGTTGTGCCACGAGAGGGGCCTTTCATTTGTCTGTTGAGGCTGTTTGAATGGCATCCCTAATGAGTTCTCGAACACGTGGTAGGGTGACGTTTTCAAAGAACTCAAATAGGCGATTCTCCAGGTAGGCCATCGTCACACCTGTAGGAGTTGCTCCGGCGCCACTAGAGTTAACCGTTAGCACCCTGGCTGAGTCAGGGCGGCCCTCGTCAACAGAAGTCCGTGGGACTTCAATTTCCGTGGGTCTTTCGACCTCTCCTTGCGACACATGTTTAAGAGATGGTGCTCGGGTCGTTCAGGCCTCATCGAGGGGATGGGCTTGTGTGGAACTTTCACCGGGGCCACTTCCCGTTAGCACACGTATTGGACTAGGTCCTCTACGGTGACTCTCGAATGGTGAGCTGCTGAGGTCATGATCATCATCCATGAGACTTCCGTCCAATACTTTGAGGAGCTTCAATTTGCTCTTCTATGGGCGTTGAGGCCTGTAAAACATGCTGAGACTCGGACTGTGTCGTGGGAATAGTGACATCTTCTAGTGGAGTGGACACAGGAGCTGAGGTGTGTGTGATTTGGGGAGGGTCTGAGGAATTTGAGACACTTGCTTGTTGGGAGGCAAGTGAATGGTCAGGTTCAGGTTGTGTTTGTGCTGTTGGGTCTATTTCAGTGTCTTCTATCATAGGGGGTGACCCGGCTCTTTCTGGCTGGGCAATTTCTGTCGGAGTTAATTCAGGAACGACTATTTGTGGTAGTTCGGGCTGCTCGGCTTGTGGTCGTTCCTCGTGTGGTTGGTCGTGGATGGGTTGTTGGGTGAACTATTGGGGTTGTTGAGGGGCTGTCGAAGTTTTTGTGATTTCTCTCATCTCCTCTATATCTCTCTCACTCTCATTAACCCCTGGGGTTGACTAGGGTGGGTTTTCTGAGTCATGGGGTTGGGGACGTTATATTTCTGGCAGTAGGCTTCGATTTTGTCTGGGCTGGCTAGGGCTAATAAGTCTCGTGGAATTGGCATGGCTGTGCGTGAGTACTTCTCATCTGTCTTCCCCTTTTGAAGAAATTTGAGTTTGGGCAGGCCGCAGTTTTCTTCTTCTGGTCGTGGTGGTATGCCCGGTGATGTTGACATAAAGTGATGGATCAGTAGTGAGAACCACCGGGGATAGGGCAGGTTTAGTGGCTTCTTGGATTTCATTCGTTGTGTAACTTGATTGTCCAGGTCCACCATGATCAATTTGGCGTAGTCATAGTTTTATCTGAATACGATCCCATGGAAGATGCGAAGTATGGTGACGTTGCAGTGATTGTGACCTGAGTGCTTTGGTGAGAAGCACTTGTTGACGATTGCAAAGAGAGTCCGCCAGGGATGCGGTACCATTGATTGTGCAAAACGTGAGACGAAGTCAAGGGAAACATAGTATCCCATCTTCTTCATGTCAGCGATGAGCTCGTCCTCAGATGCCTCAGGTTCGTATTGAGGTTGACTTGGCAGTCTGAGGATGCTTTTGAATTAGTTCCTTGGTGATGCTGACGGTCTCATTTGCAATCAAGGCCTCGTAGAAGGTGCTGTTTTCTTGAGCGACTCTGGTCTTCACCCCAAAATTGTTGAAGGTAGACTGTAGGGACTTGGACTGACGCTGAGAAGGCATATCCAAGATGATGATTTCTCAAAACGGACGGGATGATTTCATCTTGATATTTGAATGTGTTCAGGCCAATTTGATAGTTATTGTGTTTGATCACGATCCACTTTGAAGTTGCATACACATGATCCACCGGTGTTGTCATTTTCTTTTTTTTGTTAAGTTGTTGTTGATGGACACCGGGAATGCCTAAACTGCAATATGAGAGAAAACAAGATTAGAAAGTATAAATCAACCCAAACTGTTCAGACCGATTGAGTTTCGAGAAAAATTTCGAAAATTTTCTCAGTATAGTTCGCGAATTCTGTCTTGGGTAAGTTTAAAATTTTCAAAGTCATGTTTGCGAATCAATTTGAATATCTAAATGACTTAGTTCGCGAATTAACTTAGTCAATTTGAAGTCACGGATTGACTTTGAACTTTGAAAATTTTGCTAAGTGTGGTTTGCGAACTGCTTTAAATACCTGTCAAAATTTTGCAAGGTTTTGCGAATCTGTTTGAAAGTTTGAAGAAAAACTTTATTCGCGAATTGACTTGGTCAATTTTGAAATCGTGAAATTTTTCAGTTTGCGCATCTTGATTTTAAATGGTTTTGCGAATTGACTAGGTCAAACATGAAACACAACTGATCATTTCGCGAATTGAAACTTCGCGAATGGTGAGATTCGCGAACTTCAGATTTGCAAAATTGAGTGAGTTAAGGAAGTCAAATGCGTGAAACAGTCCCAATGGGATTCACAAACTCATTAAGTTTGTAAAAAAAATAACCTTCGCGAATTGACTAAGTCAGTGCCCGATGCGATTCGCGAAACAAGTTTTCAATTCGCGAAGTAGGATTTGAGAGATCAAAGAGTAATTTTCAAAAAAATCTAAAAACACTTATTTCCTTTTCAGTGTAAACACTGCAAAAACGTTCAAGCGGAAGACTCGAAGTCTACAGTGAACGACGACGATAAATATTCAAGAACAACTTAGAAATCGAACGCCTTATGGAAACAAGACGATTAATTTTCAAAATAGGCACGGAAAATGTGACGCCCCGCCTTCTACTACTATTTTCTTACACTAACTTACGTGACTAAGTAAAATATAAAATATATTACATATGAAATGCTGATAGAATTTTTCGATTTTACAAAGCACCCCATACACAACTATTTTACAATACAAACATTGTTCAGATTTTACATACG
>JAPQWV010003424.1:0-41732 GCA_027422505.1 Craterostigma plantagineum
GAACTCTAATTTTATATGTTTTAATAATTAGGATTCGAAGGTTAGCGATTTAACCGTGCAATAAGCTAAGGATATCAGGTAAGTGGGAATTTCACCTACAACACATAAATTGATTGATATGTGCATTACTACGTGCTAATGTCTTGATGAATACGTGTATGTGAATTATCTGCTATATGTGATTGGTTGGAAATTTATTGTTGCATTATTTATGCATCATGATCATGTGCACGCACGAAGTCATATGAAGTATTTTGAGGAATGAGCGTGCATTGTATTACTCGAGTGGAAAGCGAGTTATATGAAACGTAAATAGATGAGAATGTAGCTATTACTACAAAGGCACCATGAGGGGGTAAGACCGTCGAATATATTTACCTAAATTATTTAGGTAATGGGAAGGCACATAGAATGAACTATAGTGCCAGGAAAGTAATTTGATAGAGGGGCGACCTGGTGAATGATAAGATTGGAGATAAACCCTAATTTTATCCTAGCCAGTGTGGGCCACTATCGTATATTTTTATCCGAAGAGGATTTGAGCTCATGATATGATGGTGCGGTTAGTAATAGCTATGGGCCCTGATAAAAATGAGAAATGAATGAGTATGATGTGATTATAGTATTAGAAAGCACTGGCGCGGATGCCTTTGCTATTTTGGACACGTGCATACATGCTATTCTACTTACTGAGCTTTATAGCTCATCCCATGTTTTTATGTGTTTGTAGAAGTAGCAAATCCGGTACGCAATGTTTAGATGATGAGGCTGGTCCTTCTGGAACTTTCGGTGACTTTTGAGGGTGGTGTGTACATGGATGCGACCTGTGTGGCGGGCGTTATATTTAATTATGTGTGTTTTTGTAAAATACGATTGTATTGTATGTAAAATCTGAACATGTTTGTATTGTAAAAATAGTTGGGTGTGGTGTGCTTTGTAAAATCGAAAAATTCTATCGATGTTTTCCTATGTAATATATTTTATATTTTATTTAGTCACGTAAGTTAGAGTATGAAAATAGTAGTAGATGGCGGGTCGTCACAGGATTGGTATCAGAGCTTCGGTTGCAGTTTCTGTAGACTGTCCATGTACACACACTCAAAAGCACGGAAGACAGCCTTGATTGTAAGTTATGTGATATTATGAATTTCTTGCATTGCATAATTTATTGGCTTAAGGGACTGTTAGGGTACAAGAGACAACATGGTTAGAACTAGAGGAGAAGGCAGTGGAGGAATATCATGAAGGCGAAAATGTAAACCCGACTGACAATTGTGATTGGGCAACTTCAGCTACTGGAATTGATTCAGCAGCAAAACTCTGAGGGGACAAGGAATAATGGAATTTCTCAGACTGATAGGGTTGAAGCAGTGGGTGAAAGATTTCGCAGACTGAATCCCCCTATCTTTGAAGATGCCATTGACCCAACATCAGCTGAAGATTGGATTAGAACTTTAGAGAGCATGTTTCAATACAGCAGAATTCCTGAGAATGAGAAGGTTCTGAGTGCTGCATTTTTACTACGAGGAAGTGCAGGCCACTGGTGGGACACTATACAAGTCATTGAAGATCCTGGTGCAATGAATTGGGAACGTTTAAGGAGCTGTTCAGGAACAAATACTTCACTGCACCTGTGCGAGCCCAACGCCTGAATGAGTTTTATCAATCTCAACAAGGGCAATGACTGTGCAGAATACATCAGAAAATTTGAACAACTGTCAAGGTTCGCGACACATATGGTGAGTACTGATGCTCTGAAGGTTGAACGATTCTTGAGGGTCTAAAGCCGGAGTTGTATCGTGATGTTAATATGGCCGGACTACAAGGAGCCTCATATGCTCAAGTAGCTGAACGGGCGATGGTTGCAGAACAAGCTGAGATAAGAATTATTCGTGCTCAAGAGGCAAAGCGAAAGTTTGTGCAAGGAGCAAAGTGGAGTGGGGGTAATCAGAAACGACAGTTCTTTCCAAAGGTGGGAAGCCAAATTTTCAGAATAGCCTGGGACACCTCAGCAACAAAACTCTAATCAATGGAGACCCCCAGTCCCAATGCCAGCTTGCCCAAGATGTGGACGACATCATTCGGGTATCTGTTTTTCACAGAATGCTATCTGTTACAAATGCGGAAAGACGGGGCATTATGCAAGATCATGTTCAGAGAAGACACCAGGAAATCAGCTATGGCTCAAGCGAAACCACCAACTGTGCCAGCACGCGTGTATACTTTGACTACAGAGGAAGCAAAAGCTAATCCGTCCGTGGTGGCAGGTATTCTACTTATTCACAAACTTCCGACATGCATTTTAGTAGATTCAGGAGCTACGCATTCATTTGCATCCACTAAATATGTGACGAGACTCGGGATTACACCTACCCTATCTGATTGTGAATATAATGTGACTGTTCCACACGGAGTTGCGATGCGAACCAATCTGGTTTTACGGAATTCTCCGGTGTTAATTAATGGAAGAGAATTGTCCGTTGATTTAATAGTTATTCCGATGAACGACTACGAGGTGATTCTTGGAATGGACTGGCTCTCAAAATACGGAGCTGTTATTGACTGCAATCGCAAGACAGTTACATTTAAAACAGAAGAGAATGAGCCTTTTATTTTTGTGGGAACAAATAAAGAAAAAAATGTTTCTAGAATTTCAGCGACAAAGGCACAGCGTTTAATTAAGGCGGATGCGAAGTTTATTAGTCTTCGCAGTGAAATCAGAGGAACGTTCATCTCCGAAATTAGAGGATGTACCAGTGGTACGAGATTTTTCTGACGTGTTTCCTGAAGATTTACCCGGATTACCACCAGATCGAGAAATTGAATTTACAATTGACTTAATACCGGGATCTGCTCCAATCTCTAAGACTCCCTATCGATTAGCGCCGACTGAATTGAAAGAGTTAAAGGATCAGTTGGACGATTTATTACAGAAAGGATTCATTCAACCCAGTTTTTCTCCTTGGGGAGCGCCAGTTCTGTTCGTGCGAAAGAAGGATGGGTCGATGCGACTATGCATTGACTACAGAGAGCTGAACAAGATAACAATCAAGAATAAATATCCATTACCCAGAATTGATGATTTATTTGATCAACTACAAGGCGCAACGGTGTTTTCAAAAATAGATTTACGATCGGGATATCATCAATTGAAGGTTCGAAAAGAAGACATTCCGAAGACGGCGTTCAGGACCAGATATGGACACTACGAATTTTTAGTTATGCCTTTCGGGTAACTAATGCGCCAGCGGCATTTATGGATCTAATGATCGAGTGTTCAAACAATTTTTGGACAAGTTTGTCATTGTGTTCATTGATGACATTCTTATATTTACTCGAAGACGAAGGAAGAACTGAACATGAAACATTTGAGGATAGTTCTTGAGATATTACGAGAAAATAAATTATATGCCAAGTTCAAGAAATGTGAGTTCTGGTTGAGTCAAGTCGCATTTTTGGGCCACATTGTTTCTGGAGAAGGAATTTCTGTGGATCCTAGCAAAATTGAAGCTATCAACAATGGCCTCAAACCAACCAATGTCACAGAAGTACGGAGTTTTCTTGGCTTAGCTGGATACTACAGAAAATTTATTAAGACTTTTCAAAGATTGCATCAACACTGACGAGCTAACAAGGAAGAATGTTCCATTTCATTGGAGTGAGGAGTGCGAGCAAAGTTTTCAAGAATTAAAGAAGAGACTCACTTCAGCTCCAGTTCTTACAATACCATCAGGGACTGGAGGATTTTCAGTTATAGCGATGCGTCAAGAAATGGTCTGGGATGTGTATTGATGCAATATGGAAAAGTAATTGCATATGCTCTCGACAATTAAAGGAGTATGAAAAGAATTATCCGACTCATGACTTGGAGCTCGCTGCTGTGGTTTTGCTCTAAAAATTGGAGGCATTATTTATATGGGAACGATGTGAAATTTTTACGGATCACAAGAGCCTGAAATATTTCTTCACTCAGAAGGAATTAAATATGAGGCAAAGACGGTGGTTAGAACTTGTTAAAGACTACGATTGTGTAATTAGTTATCACCCAGGAAAAGCAAATGTGGTGGCTGATGCATTAAGCCGAAAAGCGATAAGTGTGGAGTTACAATTATTGGAAGTGGAGGTAGTGCAATTGGAGAAGTCGAAGCAAAGTTGGCAGCATTAACTCTACAACCTACGATACTGGAACAAATCAAACGGGTGCAAGAAAATGATGAGTTATATCTGAAAATCAAAGACGCACAGACGGAGCAAACTTCAACTGATTTCAAAATGCAAGAAGAGGAAGTCTATATTACAAGGACCGTTTATACGTACCTGATGATGCAGAGATTCGAAGAATAGTAATGGCAGAAGCACATGCGACGGCATATTCAGTACATCCAGGGGCTACAAAAATGTATCGAGATCTTCGAATAAATTATTGGTGGCCGGGAATGAAAAGAAACATTGCAGTGTTTGTAAGTCAATGTCTGACATGTCAACAAATAAAAGCGGAACATCAACGACCGGCAGGGACATTACAGCCTTTGCCAATACCTGAGTGGAAGTGGGATCATATTACTATGGATTTCGTTGTTGGCCTACCAAAGACTGTAAAAGGTTATGATGCCATTTGGGTTATAGTCGATCGATTGACTAAGTCTGCTCATTTTCTACCCATAAGCTCGATGTTTTCCCTGGAGCGATATGCAGAAATATATACACAAGAAATTGTTCGACTCCACGGGATTCCGTTATCAATTATTTCGGATAGAGATTCGCGATTCTTATCAAACTTTGGAAGAGTCTGCAGAAAGCAATGGGGACTAAATTGTCTTTTAGTAGGCTTATCATCCTCAGACGGATGGTCAATCAGAACGAACTATCCAGACTTTGGAAGACATGTTGAGAGCATGTGTTTTGGATTTTAAAGGAAACTGGAGCAAATATTTGCCATTGATCGAGTTTTCTTTAATAATAGTTATCATGCAACTATTGGGATGGCACCCTATGAAGCCTTATATGGACGCAAATGTCGATCTCCATACATTGGGATGAAGTTGGTGAACGTGCGATGTTAGGACCTGACATGGTTCAGGAGATGACTGAGGCAATCGCAAAAATACGAGAAAGAATGCAAACGGCTCAAAGTCGACAAAAGAGTTATGCAGATCAAAGGCGTAGACCGTTAGAATTTGATGTTGATGACTGGGTGTTTGTGAAAGTATCTCCGATGAAAGGCGTAAACGGTTTGGGCGAAAGGGTAAATTGAGCCCAGATACATTGGACCTTTTAGAGTAATTAAACGAGTCGGAGAAGTAGCTTATCAACTGGAACTACCATCCTCATTGGCACAAGTTCATGATGTTTTCCATGTATCGACATTGCGGAAATATGTGCTGACCGAATCATGTCTTGAGAAATGAATTTTTATACCAACAACTCAAGCCAGAATTTAAGTTATGAAGAAAGCCAGTGGAGATTTTATGTATGAAGTGAAAGACTTCGAAATAAAGAAATTCCGTTGGTGAAAGTGTTATGGCAGAATCAGTCAACTGAAGAAGCTACATGGAACGTGAAGATGATATGAGAAGTCGTATCCAGAATTGTTTCAAACTAACTGATTTCGGGGCGAAATCCTTTTTAAGGGGGGAAGAATGTAATACCCGGGCCCGTGAGTAAGTTGGCCAATAAATTTGCATGCATATTATGTGTTTATATGATTTCATATTTAGTATTTATTTAATTTTGGGACTACATGATACCTAACTTATTTGGAAATTAGATATCGAGTTTGAGGAAGTTTGAAATTAGGTTGGGTGGTAAGGTAATTTTCGAAATATGATGTTAGAAATTAGGGTTTCTTTATGGAAATGTCGAGTGAATTAAATGTCGACATGAGTTTATTCATGTTAAAATAATACTTGGAAATTTTGTATCGACATTTTATATATATAGATCAATGTCGAAATCTTTAGGAATTGAAATGAGAGATGCGAAATTTTAAGATGGGTGGAAATAGATCTCGACATTTCTAGAATTTAAGTGTCTAATATAGGGTCAAAAAGGGGAAAATCACTTGAGAAATATCATAGTTCTTTACGTGAATAAAGCTGAGAGTAGGTAAAGTTCTTTGTCATTATCTATTAATATACTCAAGTTGATAAGTTAATATAGAAAGAAACGAGTTATTAGAACAATTTTAGAAAGCAGACGAAGATACAACTCATAATCATTCATAACGCAACTTGGAATTTGGTAAGAGTTCTTATTATAATCTTTATATTTTAATTAAGTTTTGGCTTATTTAAGTGTTATTAGGCATGAAATTCATGAAAGTTTATGTTCTTTAGGATTTTGATTTTTGAAAAGGGAAGAACATTATTTAGAGTTGAAATGATATTTAAAGTGTTCTTGACAATTAAGGTTTTGATCGAAAGTTATTAAGGGTTTAGAAGTAAATAGTGTTTGTGATTTGAAAGATTAGGGTTTGTTTAATATTGAAAAAGTCGAATGCATGATGTTGAGATTTACATAATGTCGAAGAAGATTTTGGAATTATTATGAGGATGTCGACATGTTGTATGATAGGTTTTCGGGTTTATGAAATTTGGAATAAATATCGAGTGAAGTAAGATGTCGAAATGAGTTGTTGTGGAATTTAAACTAAGATGTCGATATGTATCATGGGTAATTAAAGATGTCGAATAGGATTTTGAGGTGAATGTCGAGTGTTGATATAAGATAATCTCGAGATTTGTTGTGTGGGGTTTTGAGGTGAGATGTCGATATATATATCTTGTGTATAGCTTTGAGTTTTGAATGTTGAAGGAAATATCGAGATGTGTTGTGTGAATGTTGAGAGAAAATGTCAGAATCTTGAATAAATGTCGAGTGAGTGATTATGTGATGTTTCGAGTTTTGTGAGTGGTGAAGAGAAATGTCGACATGGTTGTGTAAGATTGTTTCGAGATTTATAAATATCGAGTTGGGTATATGATGTGAGTTTGTCGAATAAATGTCGAGTGAACAGTAATTTCGAGATTTTTATACATATAAATGTCGATATGATGATGATATAAATGTTGATATTATCATGGAATGTAGAGATATATTTTAATACATGCCGAGATTTATATAAATAGTATTTTTCAGTTTAGGTAAAGTTTTTAAATTTTAGGGTTTCGAAATTTATAAAAGCTGAAACTAGGGTTTTCTAAATTAAGCCAATTTCATGAAATCGTAATTAAATTAACGAACTATAATTTTATATGTTTTTATATTAGGATTCGAAGGTTAGCGATTTAACCGTGCAATAAGCTAAGGATATCAGGTAAGTGGGAATTTCACCTACAACACATAAATTGATTGTTATGTGCATTACTACGTGACTCGATGTCTTGATGAATACGTGGTGTGTGAATTATCTGCTATATGTGATTGGTTGGAATATTTATTGTTGCATTATTTATGCATCATGATCATGTGCACGCACGAAGTATATGAAGTATTTTGAGGAATGAGCGTGCATTGTATTACTCGAGTGGAAGCGAGTTACATGAAACTAAATAGATGAGAATGTAGCTATTACTACAAAGGCACCATGACGGGGGTAAGACCGTCGAATATATTTACCTAAATTATTTAGGTAATGGGAAGGGACATAGAATGAACTATAGTGCCAGGAAAGTAATTTGATAGAGGGGCGACCTGGTGAATGATAAGATTGGAGATAAACCCTAATTTTATCCTAGCCAGTGTGGGCCACTATCGTATTTTTATCCGAAGAGGATTTGAGCTCATGATATGATGGTGCGGTTAGTAAGTAGCTATGGGCCCTGATAAAAATGAGAAATGAATGAGTATGATGTGAGGATAGTATTAGAAAGCACTGGCGCGGATGCCTTTGCTATTTTGGACACGTGCATACATGCATATTCCTACTTACTGAGCTTTATAGCTCATCCCATGTTTTTATGTGTTGTAGACGTAGCAAATCCGATACGCAAATGTTTAGATGATGAGGCTGGTCCTTCTGGAACTTCCGGTGACTTTTGAGGGTGGTGTGTACATGGATGCGACCTGTGTGCGGGCGTTATAGTTAATTATGTGTGTTTTTGTAAAATAACGATTGTATTGTATGTAAATCTGAACAATGTTTGTATTGTAAAAATTGGGTGTGGTGTGCTTTGTAAAATCGAAAAATTCTATCGATGTTTCCTATGTAATATATTTTATATTTTATTTAGTCACGTAAGTTAGAGTATGAAAATAGTAGTAGATGGCGGGTCGTCACAGTAGAGTCCCAGTATGAGCTTTATCAACAGATCTTCATACGTTAGAGAGGTCAGAAGATAGTCAACTGTCGCTGGAAAAACATGTATGAAATATCAGCTTTCAAAAGATGTTATGAACTTACAGACGTTGCTTCTAATAGAATCAGTAAGTTCTCACTATTTTAATATTGTTTGCTTTCTTATAATATTGATTTATGATTGTCGTGCCAAATAAATTATCATTATCACCTAAATAAATATTCATGCAGATCTCCTAGGTTCTGTAATCAATGTTCTGGACACACACACGACAGCTGAAGGTCGAAGATTACAGGAATTCGTAGTTGTTAATGAGGAGTAAGTGACATTTTACATAATTTCGCCATCAGTTAAATTTCTATAGCCATACATCATATTATATTACACTAACATAGACAAGGCCTATGCGTTTGACGTTGTGGGAAAATATTTGGACACAGAAGCGCCTTATCTTGTCCAGCATGTTGACCAACTACCAGTAATCTTGGCTATGAGACTTTCGGTTAATACATTTAAAGGTATAAAAAATTTCAAATTTAGCATAAACTATATAAGATATATATGTCTACCTATTACGTCTATTATCTCATGCAGGAATTTCAGTTGGCAGCACAGGTAGCACTGCCATATTAATGACCCTCCAATATCGCAAGCTGCTGAATTACAACAGTGGTAAGCTTTCTCATGCCTCCTGCATAATAGCGCATTCCCCTACTTAATTTGACATAAATCATTTTACATTATCTATAACAACATTTACCTTTTTTTTCCAAAGGTTGGGCAATAACAGAGACTACATAAAGGACAGCTATCTCGCAGCGGCTGCACGAAAAGAGAAGCAGATCATTGAGCGTTGAGGACACAACTGAGAAAATTGAATGATATAACAAGCGCGCAATATCCGGTAAAAAGTTAATATATTATACTGCTAACATATAGCATACAATTCATTTATATTATGTCGAATGAATTTACAGGTGAAGCCTTTTCTGGACAATAGCTACAGCACAAATTACAAATCCAGAACAACCGCTCTATATCATGATATGTCCAAATTGCGAGAAAACATGTGGAGCCTTCTATGGATGTGATTTCACATGCTTATACTGCAATAAAGAATTCCAATCTCCACTGGCAAAGTAAGAGTCCTTATTATTATATATATATATATATATATATATATATATGTGTGTGTGTGTTGTGTGTGTGTGTGTGTGTGTGTGATAGTTACCAAAATATTTCTAACATACTTTAACCTTTTGCAGATTGTACTTTCACATTACATTATCTGATCGAACGGACAACATTTTGGTTGTGATAGAAGGAAAAGAAGCTGAGAAGATGTTAGGTTCTACAGCTGAAGACATAATCCAATCAGAAGAAAAGGTACATTTCCTACACAAATAATTTGGGGCATGATCTATTATATTTATACTAATTTTGCTGCAATTCTGTCACATGTGCGCTGTCAAATACCCTTGACTTCCTTAGTTTAAATACATCTGACTGAATTACATATAGCTAAATGTTTATCCATGAGAAAGGCTACAGTTCACAAAAAAGTCCTCAACGGATAAACGAATGGCTCAACTATCTATATAAGCATATTAGTTAGGTTGAATGATAAGTGTACGTAGCTCTCTGTAATTTGAACATTAAGAAACAAGAAACAAGTAACAGTTATTTACTTTACAATCCTTCTAGCTCTTTCCGAGTTTGCCACTCACATCTCTTAAATTTCAAGTTTGATATCTTATTTTTTTATATTTTTCCATTCATTATTTGACCCTAATTTCTGTTATGTTATATTCAGAATGGAGGATTTGATATCGGGACGATGAACACTACACACTACAAACCGTGGAGTCTTTGTATTACATCAAGATATATCAATATGCACCAAGTCCCGAATCAGCTCGTCAGTACAGCGTTATCACACGACTTGCTGTAGAATCAGAGACTTCGTCAGGCGAACAAATACAATCTTTGTCAACCAAAAGGAAAGCAACCGATGTGCTAGATTATGGAACATCAAGTGGAAGTGGAAGTAAAAGTGCAAAGTACTGACAGGTTTCATATTTTGGTTTTGCTATATCGCAAAGTACTTTAGTTTAACCTGTGGTCTATATGATGGATACTTTTTGACCTCTTGGTAGATAAGTGATTTTGCTTATTTGGTTTTGCTGTATGGCAAAGTTACTTTAGTGTAAGCGCTGGTTCATGTGATGGATACTTTTTGACCTCTCAGTAGATAAGTGATTTTGTTGTAAGTCTAAATATGATATTGTATGTTGATGATATGTGCCACATATGCTGTAAAATCATGCAATATATTCTGTATCATGTTGCCATTGGTAAGTATAAGTTGATGATGCAGACGGGCTACGCTTATATCGGAGCCGCACGTTGTGCGGCTCATCTCCCCTAGTCTCAATACATATAAGTACGAATGGCACGGTATCATTCGGGTTAACAGTAAGATTCTTTGTTGGTTCAATTATAATAAAAAATAATGTTAGTGGCCTTTAACCTGCAACCGGTTTGGCAACAGCTCTTTCTAAACATTTTATATACGATATATAGACTTACTTTGTCACTATTCACTTTTATAGCATGTACACGTGTCCTGCTTATGTGCTTTCTCCTATTCTTTACAGAAACAACCTAAACGAGTTATTGTCTATCTGTACAGTAAATACAACATCCTCAACAGTTAAGACAAAAATCGTCGACGATTTGATCTTCAAATAGTTGGTCGTATTTTATCTTTGATTTGGTTTAATATGTTTGTTTTCCAGTGTTGTTGAGATTAGCGGATTATGTAAGTGTGACATTGATTTTCTTTGGTAGTGAACGATTGAAAACACTGTAAAAGAGCTCTGTTTTTCATGTAAAGCAAAGACTTGGGTTAGCCCCATTTTTGTTTCTCTTTCTCTCTACTTTCCTGTTCTATCACTTTCCATCGCTATCAGTTTAGTTTTCCCTTTGGTGAGAGAAACACAGCTCGAAAGTTCGACTTCTTTGAACAGTTGCGACCCCATAGAATTCGAAGAGTACTTTGTTTTTTTTGAATATGTGAACGAAGATCGTATTGTCTTGGAAAGGGTATCTTCATTTATGCTAGCTATCATGTACCCATCCCATGAAGCTCTCAGCTCCTCGCCATCATGGAAAACATCGGCGATTCAACATCGCAAGATTTCCACCCTAAATAGCTGACCTTTGAGCTTCCTTAACTGACTTTGTATCACTCCCACCATTAATGGACTTCATCTTCATCTTCCCATTGTTTGAAATCATAACTGAGATTCTCACCCTCATTTCTAGCAAGTCACCTTCCATTTGCGCAACTTGTTGCTGAAAACAGAAGCAGCACTCCACAAATTCCCAGCAGTTCCTCTCAGATCCTTAGGCTTCATCGATTTGTACTGAAGATCTATGTACTCCTTCATCGTCTTCGACTCACCCTCTTCTTCAGTTTCCCCATAATTCGCCATCCGAAGCCCTAATGTCTCCAATCTGTCCAGCACTGCCATCGAAGGCACCGCCATCTCCATTCGATTCAATTACAATTACTAACCCTAGAAAGGCCAGATTCTTTGATTCAACCCTTACGTCCCCATCCATTCCGTTCAGATTTCCAGATCGAAGATATTCCCAGCGAGCCGACATTGTCATAATCCCCAGCAGAAATGACATCGCACGACCTACGCCTCGGCGAGTGAGGCCGGAGGTTCGCACCGGAGTGCGCAACCAACCTGGATCTTTGTCCGCGTTTAGTTCTTAGTTTATTATATGGAGTACTTGGGCGTGTGCGCATTTTGCTCAGTTTCACGTTTGTTTCGAATCACCTTTATCGTGGGGTTTGCTGGAATAATTTTAGTGTTTAGTTCTCTGTAGGGCGCTAATGAGTGTACAAGGTCTGCGTTTTTTTCGTATGTTGGTTGTTCTGATTTCTCGAGAATTAATTGGTTTTTTTTGTTCTGAGGTAAAGTATTTCGAAATAGTTAGTTGTACTCTGTTTCTGGGCTGACTTTGTGTTTCTTGGCTTCAGTCTTCTTCAGTTTTGGAAGATTTCATATGTTGTAATTTTTATGTGATTTTAATATTCGATTTACCTATTATGATTCAATTTCGTTCTTGATGTTTAAGATATTCATGACAATTAGTTTTGAAGTCATAATTACTGAGCAAAAATGACTGGTTAGAGCGATGTGTAAGTCAGCTATGCTAATTCTCATATATGTGCTTGATTATTTGCTTTGCCATTTATTCTATGTTTTCCTTTACAATGCCTGCAATTTAGATTTGATGCTATTGTCTCATGCTATTAAAAAATCCAGATTAGTTCCCAAGTTTACCCATCCATATTTGTTGAGTCCCAACTTTTATGTCTTACATTCTGACTTATGGGGTCGTTCTTTACTCGGTTTACATACTTTTGAATTATACCATATTTATTGGATTATTTTTCATTATTTTAGGTATCGATTACTGCTGCGTTGGAAGCTTCGGTCATATCAAATAAGGTACATATTGAGTAATCTTTTGTTTCTGTTATTTACTTTAAATATTGCGGATTCAGTATAAACAATGGATAATATTTCACTCTCTCGAAAAAGAAAGCATGTAAGTGTTGAAGGAAGAACACGAGAAAGAAATCGTTCACGTGTTCGGAGAAGAAAATTACAAAATAATGCAAACGCTCAAAATCAATATTTAGTTGCTCCAAATACTGAACCTGATTTGTTACCTCCTACAACTAAATGCTTATATTGTAGTGCAGTTCAAGTATATTTGGAACCACCATCCTTTTGTTGTTCGTTAGGACATGTGAAATTGGTTGAAACACAAATGCCTTCCGAATTAGTTAGCCTGTATTTAGGAGATACAGAATTATGCAAGCATATACATAATTTTATACGGTGCTATAATAACATGTTTGCGTTTACCTCAATGGGAGTGCATTATGATAAAACATTAGCAAAACGAAATCATGGTGTGTACACATTTCGTGTACAGGGCCAATTATATCACTTCATAAACCAATTACTACCAAGTGAGAATGATAATTAAATCACCTCCAGTTATATTTCTTTGACACTGATAATGAAATATCAAATCGCTTATCCACTAACTCAAGCTTTAAAAAGGAAGCTATTGAAGCATTCACTGATGTTATGAGAAGGAATCCATATGCAAATTTCTTTCGAAACTTAACTAGCATAGAGAATCTTGATTTGTATAAAATCGCTTTACATATGGATCCCTTATTGATCAAAGAGTTTTTAATAGACTGACTACATCACAAGTTGCAGGGATATGGTTAGAATCAGCAAATCAAAATAGTAATGTTACTCCACATATTCAGGTTTATCCTATGAATAATCAGTCTCAAATTATCAAATATTATTATGGTTGTTACGATCCTTTACAATATCCTCTAATGTTTCCTAATGGAGAACCTGGCTGGCATCATAATATTTCTAGAATAAACAGAACAATGACGATCATCTGCCAGACAACGAAAACATTAATTTTAATATAACAGATTACAGAGACGTCAACGATTACTTATTGGCTGAATCTGAAGGTTAGTACAATCACAAATAAGAAAATTTTATCGGTTTATGAATGTGCACATTAATTAAAAAAGTGGTACAGGTTTAGGAACGCAGACGCATCGAAGTATGAATGTGTCATGCCGCGAATACTATTGCTATAAATTACAAATAAGAGAAAAAGATCAGTCATATTCACTTCACACTGGAAGACTTCTCCAACAATATGTTGTTGATATGTACATAAAAATTGAAACTTCTAGATTAGACTTCTATAAAATGAGGAAATGCAAAGTCGTCTACGAAAAGAGGTTTACCAAGGTTTGGTAGATAGTATTTCTCAAGGATGCCAGAAATGCAAAGAAGTTGGTAAGCGTGTAATATTGCCAACTTCATTTATTGGTGGTCCAAGAGATATGAGGAAACGATATTTAGATGCCTTAACTTTAGTACAGAGATTCGGTAAACCAGATATTTTTCTAACCATGACGACAAATCCTAATTGGCCAGAAATAAAAGCCTTATGTTTACCATCAGATGAGGTCCAAAATAGGCCAGATATTGTGGCTAGAATATTTCGGGCAAAACTTGAAGTTTTAAAAAATGAACTACTAAAAAAAATATATTCGGCTGTGTAATTGCCTATACATATGTAATAGAATTCCAAAAGAGAGGGTTACCACATGCTCACTTTTTAATGATATTAGATCAGCCATCGAAATTGTTCTCTCCTACAGCATATGATCAAATAGTATGCGTTGAAATACCAGATCAAAACGATAGTCCACATTTATTTCATCTTGTAAAAAAACACATGGTACATGGACCGTGTGGTATTCTCAATCCATCATGCAGTTGCATGAAGAATAACAACCAATGCAATTTAAGTATCCAAAAAAATTCTCCGAAACAACGACATGTGCAGAAAATGCATATCCTGTATATCGTCGCCAAAATAATGGTCGTTCGATTAATGTTAGAGGTTCAAATCTTGACAATCGATGGATTGTTCCGTATAACCCATATCTGTTATCAAAATTTAATTGTCATGTTAACGTCGAAATATGCTCAACCATTCAGGCAATTAAATATATCTATAAATATATTTATAAAGGTCATGACAAAATTTTATACTCTTTAGATTCGAACGAACCTGATATATTTGTAGATGAAATAAAAAATTAAGCCATTTGGAGAATTTTTAGTTTCGATCTAAACCATATACAACCTCCTGTAATATCGTTACCCATTCACCTGGAAAATGAACAACTAATATCATTTGCACCAAATCAATCATTGCAAACGTTGGTTTCCAACCCTAAAGTTAAAAGAACAATGTTAACTGAATTTTTCAGTATGAATGCCCATGATGATTATGCAATATCCAAAAATTGTTTGTATGTGGAGTTTCCGGAATACTTTACTTGGACACGAAATGTAAGCAAATAGAAGCGACGACAAAAACGTGAAGTAGTTGGACGTCTTGTAACATGTCATCCGTCTGAAGGAGAAAGATTTTATTTAAGGCTTTTACTATTGCATACAAGAAGACCAACATCCTTTCAAAGTTTAAAAGTTATAAAGGGAAAACCATTCTTAACATTTAGAGAAGCGGCTGCCGCGATGGGTTTGTTAGAAAATGATGATACGGTTGAACAATGTCTACATGAAAGTGCGCATTATTTAATGCCATCTGCTCTAAGACAATTATTTGCTACGGTCCTTGTATATTGTTCTCCGAATGATCCGGCCAACTTATGGACTAAATTCGAAGACCGATTATCTGAAGATATTGCAACTAATAATATGTTAACTAGAACAGAAATACAAAGTAAAGTTATAGATATAATCGCATGCCATCTTCACTCAATGGGGAAAAAAGTTGCAGATTTCCCTTTTATAGCTAAGATAAGCATGATGAATCAAAGTAATATTAGTAGAGAATTGCAAACTGAGCAGAATGTCATAACCCGAGACGAAGATATTTTATCATTCACTAAGCTTAACGAGGAACAAAAAAAGCCTATGACGAAATATTGTTTTGCGTCAAGCACAAACAATAAAAATATTTTTCATCGATGGCCCCGCTGGAACGGGAAAAACATTTTTGTATAGATCTTTACTAGCAACAATGAGATCAAAAAAATATATTGTCCTCGCAACAGCAACTTCAGGTGTGGCAGCCTTACTTCTCCCAGGAGGCCGCACATCGCACTCAAGATTTAAAATTCCATTAGACGAAAATGATGATAAATCTTGCAATATTAGCAAACAAAGCGCATTAGCCTACTTACTGAAGATAGCTAAACTAATCATATGGGATGAAGTTACTATGGCAAAGCGTTACGCAATTGAGAAATTTGATCAAATTCTAAGAGACGTTATGGATAGTAATAACCATTTTGGGGGCAAAATAATATATTCGGCGGAGATTTTCGCCAAACTCTACCAGTTGTTCCAGGAGGTTGTAAAGATGATATTATCAAAGCATCGATCATATCATCTCCGTTATGGAAACACTTCGAAAAAATTAGACTTACAAAAAATATGAGAGCAGCTCTAGATATTGAATTTTCAAATTATCTTTTAAGAGTTGGAAATGGTGTTGAAGATGTAGATGAAAATGGTAACATAGAAGTTCCGATGTCTACTAATATGCTTTTGAAAATGATGAATCTTCCTTGAACATATTAATCGATGCCGTGTTCCCACAACATGATAACATTATAACTGAAGAAATCCTTACAAAAGGGCAATATTAACCTCAAGGAATGAATTTGTGCATGAAATAAATGATATTATGATTGAGAGATTTCCAGGTGAACAATTTATATATTTAAGTAGAGATACAAGTAACAGTTCATACAACATCCCTGATCATGAAGAACTTTTCCATTCCTTAACTCCATCAGGACTTCCACCACACAAGTTAACACTAAAATAAACGTTCCAATTATGTTACTTCGAAACATTAACCCGAATGAAGGTCTATGTAATGGTACTCGCCTTATTTGCAAAGGTTTCGAAAATAATGTTATATATGCTCAAATTTCAGAAGGCGCTTTCGCTGGAAAAGTAGTTTTCATTCCAAGAGTAACATTAGAAAGTCCAATAAATAGTGTATCTTCAATTCCTTTAAACGCAAACAATTCCCAATACGTTTTGTGTTTTGCAATGACAATTAACAAATCTCAAGGACAAACGTTAGATTATGTTGGGATTTATTTAAAGGAACCTGTGTTTTCACACGGACAATTGTATGTAGCGCTATCAAGAGCTAGAACAAGCCAAAATTTGAAAATTTTAATCCGTCCGTCATCATTAGGAGACCCTCCAACTAACCGAACAAAGAATATTGTGTATCATGAGGTGTTGCAACTTACATCACAGATTTAATGAATTCATGCAAATAATATAAGCATGGTAAGAATTTATTAAAAGATTCAAATTACATTTCCTTGCCCATGATGTGCACCTTTCGTTTGGCATATATGATTGATATATAATTAAATTCAATAAATATGTTTTATCGTTCTCATATTTTTATTTTCAGAAAGATGCAGAGGCACTGTGTTCCACTGGCCTCATTACCCGTGAAAGACCAATTTTGGAACGTCAAAGTAGTAGTTATCGAAAAGACTGCAGTACGTCACACGGCTAGACGGAACACCAGATATGTGAAGCTTGTCATTGCCGATGAACAAGTAAATATTTAAATCTTCCGACATAATCACTGTTATATTCATTTTATTATATGCTATTACATTAATATTTTTTTGGCACACAAAAATGCAGTGCATCATCTACGAACAAGAGATTGACCGAATGAACGATCTGTTGGAACTCTATCACACATACTATATTGGTCATAGTAAAATTCGTGATCTTAATCAAGCTTGGTCCCCACTTGTGGATTCGCAGTATGAACTACTCATTAACAGATCTTCTTACGTTAGAAGAGTTCCACAGGAAAGCCAACTATCAATTGAAAACATGTACGAAATATCAGCTTTCAGAAGGTGTTATGAATTCACGGATGTTGCCACTAATCGGATCAGTAAGTTATCAAAATATTATTCATGTTGCTATACTATTTGTTAATTATCATCGTACTGATTACATTATCGTTATCACTTAACACGCTAACATAATTTTTTATGCAGATATATTAGGTTCAGTGATTAATGTTTTGGAAGCTCACACAACTTCTGAAGGACGAAGATTGCAAGAATTCGTAATTGCGAATCAGGAGTAAGCAACAATTTAGATATTTCAACCAATATAAATTTTTATACCTAATATATCATATTATAATACCTCGATATAGACGGACGCCGATGCGACTAACCTTGTGGGAAGAACATTTGGAATTTGAAGCACCGTACCTTGTCGAGCATGTTCATCAATTGCCATAATCTTAGCTATGAGATTATCGGTCAATACCTTTAAAGGTAAAAACAAATATTACATTTGTAAATCAACTCTGAATAATATATAGTCACTATGTCTACTATTCATACAGGAATTTCAGTTGGCACCACGAGTAGCAGTACCATACTATATAATCCTCCAATATCGCAAACTACAGAGTTGCGACAGTGGTGAGTGTTCCACTTCCCCGTAAAATAGCACGCTCTTTATCTCCCAATTTTTATCCATAACGCATCTTCCACATCGTCTAATTTACTTGAATTTTATTGAAGGCTGTCCAATAACAAGGACTTCGTAAAGCAAGCTATCTCGCAACGGTTACACGAAAAGAAAAGCAAGTCATTCAACATCCAACAACAACACAATTCAAAAAGCTGAGCCACATTACTAATGCACAAGAGCAGGTAAATATTCATAGTATTAGATTACCAAAATATGACTCTTCCAACAATTCTTATTATTGCGACTTGATTTCCTCTCATATGTTTTGCAGGTCAGATCTTTCTGGACAGCTGCTGTAGCACAAATTACAGATGTACAACACCCCTCTATGTCATGATTTGCCCAGAATGTCGAAGAATCTGTGGGGCCTACTACAAATGTGACTTCTCATGCTTATACTGCAATAAAGAATTCCAATCGCCATTGCCAAAGTAAGAGTATTAAATACGTGTCATGGTGGGCGAGTATTTGTTACATATACTATTCTTCCACACAGGTTACGCTTTCGGGTTACTTTATCTGATGAAACGGATAGCATATCAGCAATAATTGAGGACAAAGAAGCTGAAATGTTGGTAGGTCTTACGGTTGAAGACATAACCGAACACGAAGAGAAGGTACATTTAACCTGCGAACGATTTACTAATAAATTTTCTCAACTACATACAATTATCTATACACATATATTCAGGTAGGCGTATTTGATGCTCAAGCGGTCAACACTACGTTAAAAGCCACAAAATCATTATATCATATCAAAGTATATCAATACCCATCAAGGGTCGGCCTATCCACTCAGTACACTGTTATCGCTCGACTTTCTACAGGTCCAGAGACTTCCTTACACGAAGAACCAGAGCCTTCATCAAAGAAAAGAAAGCAAACGATTCCCCTGATCATGATACAACAGCTCCAAGTAAAAGTGCCAAGACATAACAATTTCATCTCTTTTGCTAATATGTTTATGCATAGTATGACTAGGATCCTTTTGACCTATATGCTTGTATGGTAGGTAAGCTTTTGACTTATTTTCACACAGTTAGGGAAGTAAATAGGCTTTGGTAAACCGTGTGCTGTAAATAAGTTTGGCAAATTATGTGCCTGTATAGCTTCTATGTTGCCCTATAATTTTGATTTGAATACTAAGTATGCCAATATCTATAAGTATAGACGGGTTACAGTCGGCCGCACATTGTGCGGCCACCTACACTAGTTATTCTATAAGTCTAGAGAGAATTGAAATAACAAATTTTCTGAAAATGATTTGGGCTGAATTAGGGCTAGTCAGCTACTACACGGGCCTGGACCACAGCCCATAGTTTTAAAATATTAATTGTTTATAGATTTAGAAAAAATACTTGAAACTTCTACATTTTGTCTCGGTAATCGATTTTACTCTACAAATGCATGTAGTTGATTTCGGAGTTTAAATGATTACGAAGAATTAAATGAAACAATTAATTGTTATCGTTTCGTATAGTTAGATGGACGACACACGCCCGCTAGCGAGTGGCCACGCCGAATCTGGGTAAAGCTCAATTCTTTTTCTTTCTTCCCTAACCAAATAGGTAAGAAAGAAACAAATCCCTGAAAAAACCCATGAATCTCTACTACTTCTAGTGTGGAAAAGAAGAAAAAAAAATTCAAACTTTAGTGTTTTCAAGAGTTGGGAAAATGCAAGTCTTGGCTTTTCAGAGGCAGTTCAACTTGGTCTCAACCAAGAATGGTACCTTCGAAAGGGAACTTTGCCCTGTTCTTACACTGATGATTCTCTGCCCTTTTCAGCTCATAGAGGTTCGTGGCAATTTAGTAGCCGTTTTTTGCCTTTTTTTTTCTTGATTAGCTTCCACCGCTCTATAATAGTTCTTGGAAGTTGTAGGCTGTTTTGAATCTTTAGTTCTACTGAAATACATCATAGTCTTGGTGTAAAGATTAGATCTTTTATGATTTTATGATGATATTTGTTTAGGAGATTATTCGGGATCATCTTGTTCACCTTCTTAAGCTGTAATTTTATTTCGAAAACTCGGAATTTATGTGTTTTGCAGTGCAATGTAAGAGAACAGCTAAGTTCAGTGTAAGAAGAAGAAATATTCAAGCAAATGCATTGAATGTTTGGAAGTGGTTCTGGCGAATACGAAGATAGGCACGAAACAATAGCAGAGATCATTCTCTCGACGTCCATCGAATCGACGCTTCATCTAAAATGTCAGCTTAAAAATATAATCTTTGTAATTGAAGTTTTCGTTTTGCTTATCGATCGAATACGTTGCAGCGAAAAGGAATCCCCCGATAAAATTCCTTACCCCGTATCCATCGCCCTCATACTATGTGCGTCGACTTTGGTCTTTCTTGCTATAATCTCCGTAAAAGGGCCTTATTCGATCTTACCCGCGATTGCCAAGTCGGGCTTCACAGCTGCCTTTTCTTTGATATTCGTGTCTGAAATTGGAGACAAGGTAACCACTTTACTGTAATAATGAAATCAGCTTCCTTGATTTTATCATTAATGGCTGAAGCTTTTCTCCTTTTATTTAAACAGACGTTCTTCATCGCAGCGTTGCTTGCAATGCAGTACGAGAAATTTCTGGTAAGAAAATCAGTTCTTCATCTTAAAGAAAAGTTTCTATCTTCCCATGCATTCAATGCTAGCCTACGAAAATGGTTTTTTTTTTTTTTTTCTTTTATGTATTTCAGGTCCTTCTTGGCTCGATGGGCGCACTATCCCTTATGACCATTTTATCAGTTTTAATCGGGCGAATATTCCATTCTGTGCCTTCTCAGTTTCAAACTAGTAAGACGAACTTCTGCTACTTAAGGCAATGTAATAATGCAAAGTGGTTGGTTAAGTTGTTAACATATACTATCTATTTTATTACAGCGTTGCCGATCGGAGAATATTTGGCGGTTTCACTTTTGATGTTCTTCGGCCTGAAAGCTATCAAAGACGCGTGGGACCTACCGACGCCGGCTTCGAAGACAGCTGGCGATGGGGCCCGCGATCTCAGCCCAGAGTCTGACGAGTTCGCCGAAGCTGAGGAGCTCGTCAAGGAAAAGGTTTTTTTTAAAAAAAGCTTCGCAATAAGTAATGCTTTTTTTGTTGCCCGTTTGTCATTCGAAAAAGTATTTATTTGTGTATGCATTTGTTTTGGCTTGTACGAAAAGGCGTCGAAGAAACTGTCGAATCCCTTCCAAGTTCTTTGAAGTCTTTCAGCCTCGTTTTCTTCGCCGTAAGTATATATTTATAAACCCGTGATTTATCTTGTTTTTTTGTTCTAAATAATTAAGCGTTAACGATCTTTTTTTACGGCGATTCTCAGGAATGGGGAGATCGATCAATGCTTGCAACGATAGCGCTCGGCGCTGCTCAGGTAATATGTGTTAATTACCTCTGCTTAAAACAAAGGAAAAAAAAACTGATTTTTATTTCGAAAATAGTCTCCGTGGGGAGTTGCAAGTGGGGCCATCATAGGTCACCTAATAGCGACATCGATCGCAATTCTTGGAGGAGCTTTTCTCTCTAAGTACATATCCGAAAACTGGTAAGAAAAGAAAAAAATGCGACTAAATTCCAAGAAATTCAGAAAAAAAAAAAACGAATTCGCTGCATGTCATTGCCATTTATGCGCTTTTTTTTTTTTTGCTTTTCTCCATTTTCGTCAGGTGGGGTACGTCGGCGGAGTTCTTTTCTTGGTGTTTGCAGTCGCAACGTTCTTCGGCGTCTTTTAGCGAAGAAATATGGCGATACTTTTGCAGGCAATATATTCGAGATTGGAAAATGAGACGGAGAGATAGAGGCAGGGGGATATATTTGCCCGAATATATTCGTATTGGTTCGGAAAAAAATGAATTCCGTATCGTACTGCTAAAAAAAAAAGCGAAGCTCATTGCGCCCATTACCTCTAACCAAACCACGAATTCAATCGTTTTCGGAGTTTTATTACCAAAAAAGCAAAAAAAAAAAAAAAAATTAGAGTCGCCGCAATTTTTACCAACCCATCCTTTTCTTGAACTCCTCATAGCTGACTTTTCCATCGCCGTCGGCGTCTGCTTCTCTTATCATCTCTTCGACCTCGTCGTCGCTTACGTTTTGCCCGATGCTCCTCATCACTTGCCCCAGCTGAAACTCACAAAAAATAAATGAAAAGTAGTAGGGAAAAAAAAAAAAAATATTCCCGAGTAGTTAAAAGACATGCGCACGTACCTCTGAAGCGGTAATAAAACCATCTCTATCAATGTCGAAGGCGTCGAAAGCTTCCTTCATTTCCTCCTCAGTATCTCCACGCTGCAACGATAATTAATCGACGAATCAAACGCCTAAAAAAGGGTAAAATCGAGACATAGATTTAATACTCGCCTTCATTTTATGAGTCATTAGGTTCAAGAATTCGGGAAAGTCGATGACTCCGTTCATATCAGCGTCGATTTCGTCGATTGCTTCCTTCGCTTCTTCTTCGCTGATGTCCTTTCCCAGGGCCCTCATTACGCTCGACAGATCCTTTGCGTCGAAATGACCTATAAAAAACACAGAATTTTTCGCATGTTACATTACAAGTTGGTAAAAATGCGAGCGAGAAATCAAGAAAATGCCCTTTAATCCAAATCTTGATTCCGAAATCTATCATCCCCCGAAACGAATCCTTTTCTTTTAACAGCGCTGAACGAAAATCGAACGCGAAGCTTTTTTTCGAAGCGATGGCGATTGGTCACTTACCCTTTCGATCTTTATCGAATGCGTTGAAGAGTTCCTTGAATTCTTTTATCTGCTCGTCGGTTAGGGGAAGCATTTTCTTTTTTCCAAAGCTTCGAAGATTAGAAGAAACTCAAACTAAGTGCTTCGCGTGTGTGTGAGTGTGTTTTTTTTTTTTTTTTGGAGCGATTTATCTTATATAGTTTTAGCTGTGTGTGAATTGCCAAACTGAGTTTCTTATTAGCTTGCGAAGTTGCCGTTGGGAACGACGACTTTGGGTAATTCCTCACCGAACCGTAGGAGATTTAAACGGAGAGAGACGCACATAACGGTTTGTCGAGATACAAAGGCGGGAGGAATATAAATAACTTTATGAAATTAAATTAAGTAATTAACCCCAGATTATTAATTATACACTTGATAAAACTAAGAAAATAACAAAAAAATATCTCAAATGAAATACTTAAAAGAATTGGGTCAATTTCATTTCTATCAATTACTCGCACTAAGCTCGGCGGTATTCCGATGGAGGACGGCGGGGGAGACGACGACGACGCGCCGCCGCCGCCGACGAAGAGGACGCGGCGGCCAAACGTCAGGCTTCAACAGCCTTACTATTACTACGACGAAAACCCTAAAAGGTACAACAGAAAGCATAGATTCAACAGCGACGAGCGCAACAACAAGGGTTCGAACACGGAGGAATTGGGAATCGGAAATTGGAGGAGTGTCGACGCCGATAGAATCGTGGCAAAAAGGAAGAGGATGAGCAATAAGCCCTGCGGACGAAGGGATTTGGTAGAAGGCATGGTAACAGCAGGATATCGATATTTTTAACGAGAGATTCAGCGAGGACGAAGGCTTGGGCTTCTTCGATAAGAGGAGAATCGAGACTGAGATGAACGGTAATGGCGGCGTGAGAGAGTGGTTGAGTGGATTGGGCTTGGCAAAGTACGCGCCTTTGTTCGATTTCAACGAGGTAGACGACGACGTTTTGCCACTGTTAACCCTCGAAGATCTCAAAGATATGGGGATCACAGCCGTTGGTCCGCGAAGGAAAATGTATGCCTCTATACAGAAGATTCGAAGAGGTTTTTCTTGATTTTCTGGGCTTGACTTTTTCTTTCTTTTACTTGCTTTTTTTAGCTGATGGTGAGTAAGTTTTGATGATCTTTCTTGACAGTGTCTAACCTAAGAAAAGGGCTGTGTAATGAAAACATTTGTAGGTAGTGGTTTTTCGAAATGATCTTTTGAGAGGCTTCTTCAGTTGTTGATCTGTGTTCTTGGATGCTAACGAACAGCAACCGTTCTATCCATAGACTCAAAACAGTAGTAGTATGTCACTCAAAGAAAGAAAAGAAGTCTATTCATTCCCTTCACTGTAATCTAATTTACACGACGTTCATTTCATTCTTGCAGAGCTTGAGCAGAAGAAGAAGACATGTCGAAAGACTTCCTCCTAACCAGCAAACAAGTGACCTTCGAAGAACGATCAGAATAATGAGTAGTATTCTCAACACTACACAGAACAAAATCGGGCCTGTGAAGGGCTAAACTGAGCTTCTGATCTTCCCCGACAATCAAAGCAGTAGCATCGAGCAAAACGTGCCAAGAATTACGGTGAGCCTCAGAAATCCAATGCATTGAATACTTCGTCCCGTCGACCTCCATGGGATACGAAAACAGCCCCTTAGGGCTGTGCTTACACTTCCTCCTAAAGTAATGGCTGAGCTGCGAACCCTTTATCCTCAAGTCAAGCCAAGACTCGGGGGCGACGATCACCCTCGACCCTTTATAGCCTGCGAATTCCCTTACATAGTCCTCGTCCTGCCCGATTATGCTGAGGTAATAGTTTCCCTTGTAGAAGGGATAGCTCTCTCCTACGAGCATCATTGCATCTTTATAGCTCTGCGTAAACAAGACTAAGTACTCTTCGTCGGGCAGTCCACAGTGCTTGAGAACTTTGTTCCTCGCCTGAATTTCGGGGATTGAGATGAAGCTGCCCAGAAAAGACGACTTCTTGGTAAGTACGTTGAGGAGCCTCGAAGGCTCGAGGTGTGAATTTTCGATGTCGGGCAGGAAGCTGCTGCTGCTGCTGCCCGAGAAAGGCATGGATCCTACACTCCTAGGCGACTTGCGCATTTCGTCGAACAGTTGGGGTGCTTCGATGAGGTTCTCCTTTACGCAGAGGTTGTAGAGATCTGTCTTTTCGCCGCCCTCGACCAAGGCGTTGGAGTACTCTGGGTACTTCGCGAGGACGTATTGCTCGACGTATTGCATCTCCGCCGGCGTTATGGGCCCCGACCATCGGAGGTCGAGGCCGTGGAGGGTTGAAATTGCTTCGGCGACTATGTGGGCTGGGATTACTCTGTGGGTTTTCTGTATTTGAGTGTCGATTAGATCGATTGGTGAGGACGACGACGACTTCCATGGACGACCATGTTTGAGAAATATGAGGTAAAGATTGGATTTTTTATTTTATTTTAATTATTTACCTTGATGACCATGCTGCTTGGCCTGCCTTTATTTTCTTTGGGAGGTTTTGAACTGAATAATGATCGCCTCAGCTCTTCTTCCTTGTTGTTTCCCTGAATCATCAGATTAGTATTTTTCTTGCAAAAAGGAAAGATAAAAAATAAAATTTTCTTACATAGTGATTCAGGGTTTACTTACCTTTGATGTCCCTTGAGCCAAACCATGTGCTTCTCACTGTTCTTCGACATGGGCTGTTGAAAAATGGGATCTTTTTTTCCTTCAACCACAATTGATGAAGGCAAGAAAGAACTGAGAAAAAGACCAGAAAATAGTATGGCTTATTGTTATTACAATGCTTTCATCTTCTTTAAAATTTGTTGATTGAAAATATTAAATTAGTCATCATGGAGGTTTGAGGTCACTAGCAAGATGACGTTAGGCCTATGGTTTGTTTCCATGATTGGCTCCATCAAATATTTAATGTATATGAATCAGCAGATGAATAAACAAATCTCAAGTGGAAAGCGACTAAGAGAGGTTCTTCTTGGGAATATTCTTACCCGATCTTCATTAGGTTAGTTAAAGAAGTGTATGTATTGGAGTTGAGAAACAGGGAAGCTTCCTTGTCTTTTTTGACAAGTTCAAACTCTGTGTAAGAAGAAAAAAGACGACCTTGTCTTAATTTGCTGACTTAATCAAGCCAATGAAAGTACAATATTGAAAGGTGCTGAGGATACTCTGTTTATAGTAAAGTATATCACAGTTTTCTTGGAAGTTCTATATTTGCCCTTAAAAATTGTTCATATGATCGGAAAGAGAAAAAAGCCTTGTGTTTATTACTTCCTCGGACGGAAGATCCTCACAACCGACATTGCGTAGCGTGAATAACGTAGCATATTGCATGAGTATTTCGAGCAAACCATAATGAGGAGTATAATTAAAACCGTGAAGTAAAAAACAAAAATTTGAAACGAACTTACAAGCTCGATATTGAAACTTTAATGAAGATGCCTAGACATATAACTGATAACAGAATTAAAACAGAGATCATGGAGTATGAGAAGTGCCCCCAATGGATTTCAATACATACCGTTCGTTCTCTGCTTCACAGTATCCGTTTTTTCATCTAACAAGATCTGGAATTTGCTTAATTCGATATGAAATTATTCATGACTAAATAAGAGTTCTTACCTTGTTTTGATTTCAGATTTACCCCTAAATGTTATACTATTTTACAGCCCTGAATTTGAATAAAATTATTGTTCGCCCAAATAGCTTGAATATTCTACGAAATGGCGCAGAAAGTGGTAATGGACCAATAGAAATATATAGTCCATGAATGAGCCCAGTTAAGATATAGCCCAAACAAAAAAAAAAATGGGGTTTTTCATTCTTCAATCTTCACGCATAGTCCATGTTTGTTTCAATATCTCCCATATAATCATCAAAATGGTCACTGTAAACACACGGAAAATCTCTTAACGAAGTTCATATATTAGACTTAGTTCCTCCCCACCGCTGCGCCTTATGCTACCAAAATTTCCGCGTAGAGAAAAAAAAATAAGAAAATGAGTGAAGTTATGAAATTTTCAATCATCGCCTTTTTTCTACACGAATATTGAACTTTTCTTACAAAACTGAGTGCTAACGATCCAACGCGCCGGTAATATTTCGTTCGGAAGCATTCGAACCGTGGCGTGCGTTTAAAGATTAGAGTTGCACCATCAGCTATAGCTTTTCACGCGGCCGCTTAGTCCTAAGATATTTCCTTGAGGATCTCCTCAACGTAAGGCGTTGCCAACATTCGAATCGATTGTGGGATCGTACGAAAAATCTTTGACTTAAAAAGTCAGCTAATGACAGTCGGAGCTATTGAAGACCCGTTGGTTTTTCAAATGGGTCTGATCAAAAGATCCGATTAGACCATTCACGGTAACGGAAATGTGATGTGGCACCATCCACGCACGTTCCTTCGATACCATGGATAGTCAAATCAGGTCTCGATGAGACCCATTTGAAAACCCCAACGGATGTTTAGTGGGTCGGGCGAGGCAATAGTAACCATGTTGTCTAAAAAGGGAGGAAAACTTTTACATGTATCTTTCATTTTATGAGATCTTTGATATCATAATAGTAAGGATAAAAGAGATATTGGCACGGCTCAATCAAACTAAAAGGACCCGAGAGTCAAAGGGGAGGTTTTTGATTCGATTGAGCCGTGCCAACATCATCGCACCGTTATTTAAACGACATATGTTAAACTCACCTCTGTCTTGAATGAGAGAATATTTTCTTGAAGAAGAACACAAACTATCACCACAAGCTTTTGTCATATATATGTATACATGGTGTCTTTGCAAGAAAGATTATTTGGTGCTTCTGTTAGGATAAGAGGAGTAAGAAGAAGAAGAAGAACATGACGAGGCACAAAGATGGGGACAAGGAGAAGAAAGAAAGGCTTTTAGTTGAAAGGTTGCATTCTATTGCGTAAATTAAAAGATTTGGGAAGTTTTTTATATTTTGCTGTCATTTTCTAACAAAATTTTCATATAGAGGTAGTGCCCGCATTAGGTGATTTGCCAGCTCGGAAAAAACCTAATATCAAATCATTAAGCTAAAATAAACATCATGTAAGAAAAGGTCCAAGGCGTGTGATGTCTCAATCTTTTTTTCCCAATGATCAACCATGATAAATTCTGATTAATCTCAGCATGTAAAAATTCTGATTTAGAATTATGCCAAAACTTTCTTCATAAGAAAAGGGCTTATATTCTCAACAAACACAGTTGTAATTTCTGACTTATTTCACGTCGATCTGCGAAAACAAACCCGAAAAAAAAAGAGAGAGCGAGTAAACGAAGTCACAAACATCGTATAACGATCCCAAGTGATTTCTTCATCTTCTCCACTTCCTACACAGGTGGAATAAGGCAAGAACTCAGAGAAGTAGCTTTTTCGGTCAGATCATTAATGGCAACTGCAAGTTTAGGGATTTCTAGGATTTCTTTGTGGGTCCAAGTCCTTACGAATTTAGCGGGATTTCCTGCCCAGAGCTGACCGCTCGGTATTCTCCTGCCCGGGGAAACCACCGAGCCAGCCTCGAGTCGAGGATGGAGTGAGCCTCGACCAGCGAACCCTCCATGAGGGTCGCGTGCTGACCGATGATGCATTCGGGCTCGACCGTAGTAGGCTGTACGAACCCACCGCTACGAACCTTTCTGTTACAGTTTCCGCTGGGAGACCTGTCCTAATTCTAAAATGGAGTTACTGTTTTTTCTGCCTCTTTTAGTCGAACACAATGAGATGATCACGAATGTAATGAATGATGCATTGTCAACTACGGCACAGATGGGAAAAAATGATCTTTGTAACGCCAAAATGAGTACTGAAGTTCCTATTGAAGATCTCGAAGAGAGTGAAATTGGTTTTGGTTTGCAATACAACTGAACTTAGAAACTCAGCTGCTATGGTACAGTTATGGGGGCAAAGAGTCTAATAAGACAATATCGGGGCAGAACGTACTGAGTCGTGCCATACTCTTTACGGTGAGTTAGTCTGCAAATCAATACACAAATGAGGAGTACTTATAACTGAGAATCAAAAGCTTGGAACAAAATCAGCCAAGTCCTATGATGTAAAGCGCCACAAAGATGTAAGAGTATATGCATATTGATAGGCAGATTACACATAACACACGCAAGCATATCGGCCATATATTCATCCAAAATTACTGGTGAATCGTGTTGTAATGAACTGTATGTCGTGGAAAAGTACATACATTCCCAATATTAGCTAGCCCTATCCTTCTCAGATGTATCTGATATCAGAAACGAAATGAAAAATGAAAAGGGGAAATTGGAAATTGAAAAAAGCTGACCTGTCGGCGAGGACCAAGCGGCGTGGACAACGCACTTCTCTCCTAGCGGAACCCTACGGTGATCTAATTCAGGTCACCCCTCAAAACGGCGCCGCTCCCACACGGGGCTCCGTCGTATACGAAAGGACGATGTACGGATCCACGTAGGCATCGACGGCGATCTTCGGAGACCACTGCCCCAATGGAACGATCTTCCTCTGACCTCTGTAGTCCCCAATTGACTCGATCACGCGATTCTCTGATGATTGGGCGGGGAGAGACTCTCGGAAGCAGATACCGCCTAGAATGAGCGGAAATCCTTCCGGCAAGGCGACGATCAAAGAGCCGCCGCGTCGTTCCGGCGACGAAGATCTATACGAACAAAGCTTGTACGGAGTGTTGATGGAAACAGCACTTTCCTTTGGGTATGTAAACTTGGGCCTTATATTGGGCCAAGTAATGGGCCTTATCCTTATATATGGGCTTATTATTTTCTTTCCTTCAGGGGTATAATATTGTTGGATTGGACCTATGATATAAATTCTTGCTTTTTTCACAGGTATTAAAAAAATAAATTAGTCGAAAGTTGGAATTTATATTCGTAAGTTATTTTATTTTTTCCTCGTGTCTACTAGGGGTGTAAACGAGCCGAGCTCGAATTTTCTGAGCTCGAGCTCGAGCCCTTACAGCTGAGCTCGAGCTCGAGCTCGTAAAACTTTTCAGCTCACGGCTCGAGCTCGGCTCGTTTACAGCCAGATGAGCTCGAGCTCACAAAGCTCATCGAGCTCGAGCTCGAGCTTTTTAATAAAAATTATAAATTAATAAAAATAATATAAAAATAGAAAAATAATAATAAAATTTTAAAAAAAATTCGAGATTTTAATAAAAATATTTAAAAAAATTAGAAAAAATAATATAACTTAATATAAAAATAAAAATAATAATACAAGAAAAAACTCGCGAGCCTGTTCGCGAGCTTTCGAGCTACTATATCCGGGCTCAAGCTCGAGCTCGACATAAACGAGCTCGAGCTCGAGCTCAACTTAAATGAGCTCGAACCGAGCTTTTGCCGAGCCGGCTCGTCGAGCTTACGAGCCGGCTCGACTCATCTTTCACCCCTAGTTTCTACAAGTTGGAACTAGTTTATCACAATACGCAAACACATTCAATTAAGGCGTGTGTGCCATGTAAAACTAATACAACGTTCAGCCCCTTGTAATGAAATAATTGCACGTGGTATGGTATGGTATTGTATTTTGTTCTCTTGATAACTTTATAAACTATATTATCTCAATATATATATTGATAACTCACTATAAAATCTTCAAATTTCAATACATCATTTCCACATCTCAGTTCATATACATACATTAGAAATTCCAAGAGTATACCTTTTTAGCAATCACCAAAAGCTAATCATGAGCGAGCATCAAACAAGTTAGTACTTCCTTATTTAATTAATTATTTATTTTTGCAAAAATGAAATACATATACTATTCCGTTATTATAGGTGGATCAGAAGTGTGCCTATTCACAGAAGAAGAAGAAGAAGAAGAAGAAGCAGAAGACGAAGATATTAGAATCAGCAGATCAAAACCTCACAGATTCAACTTAAGCACAGACCCAACTTTAAAGCTTGACTTTGGCGCGGGTTTAGACTTCCCTTTATTGGCGCCTTTAAACATTAGTTAATAGCGTTTCTAAGTGAGCAGGGATCGTCTTGATTAACAGCGATTCTATTAGTTACTTAGCGTTTTCATTAACGACTACTCTGCCTTTAAATAGTCACTGTTGTACACATTTACATTATTGGAAATACACTTATTTACGCGCGCTCTCTCTACAATCAAGTAAACCACTTCTTGATATGGTATCAGAGCAAAATTCTTGAGCTGCATTTCACCAAGATTCAAGAACCCTAATCCAAGCTCAGCTCAACAATGCCAGAATCAGAGTCGGTCATAGCGCCAAACACGGCGGCGACAGCTCAGATGACGACCCCTATTTTCTGAATAATAGCGACACATCGGGGCAGCTGCTCGTCCATGAGGTGTTGAATGGCGAAAACTACGCATGGTGCCGAGCCATGACAATTGCCCTGATAGGGAGAAACAAAGAAGGTTTCATAAACGGCGAACTCAAAGCACCAAGCGCAACAGATCAGAACTCGATGGTAGCCTGGAAAAGGAACAACAACATAATAATTTAATGGATTCTCAACTCAGTTTCTAAGGAAATCTCGGCCAGCATAATCTACAACTCCACGGCTAAAGAAGTTTGGGATGACCTTCAAGAAAGGTTTGCTCAGTCCAACAAGCCACGGGTTTTCCAGCTGAAGAAGGATTTAATCAACCTCACACAAGGATCAAGCAGCATCAGCGTTTATTTCACAAGGCTAAAGACCCTATGGGATGAGCTTACAAATTATCAACCCGCATGCCCGTGTACCTGCGGAGGGATCAAAGCAATGAAAGATTACCTTAATGAGGAATATGTTCTTACCTTCTTGATGGGTTTAAACGATTCTTTTTCACAGGTGCGAGGACAGATCCTCTTGATGGATCCTCTGCCAATGGTTAACAAGGTCTTCAGTCTTCTGATGCAAGAAGAAATGCAGAGATCCATGGTTTCTACAGGGCTGCAGATGACCAATCACATAACATGGCTATGATGACTGCCTATGGCAACCATCAAGCGCCCAAGAAGGCCTTCAGTTATCAGAAAAGGGACTCGGCCAAACCTCTGTGTACTCACTGTGGCAAAAAGGGCCACACGGTGGAGACTTGCTACCAATTGCACGGCTTCCCTCCTGGCTTCAGACAACAGAACACCAAGTATAAGGGTGCCAGAGTCAAGCAGATAGGAGTGGAGCACTCAACTGCCCAGACTGGACAAGAAGCATTCCAGCAGCAGCAGCCTAAAACTGATGGAACAGGGGATTCACTCATTAGGAGTCTGAAAGCCCTGTTGGATCAACATATGGCAAGTGCTTCCTCAGATAACCCAAGGGCTGACGTTCAATCAGAGAGGAACTCAGGTATGTGCTTGTCTTTTAACCTCCCAAATCTTGCAGGCAAGAAAGTTTGGTTGATAGACTCGGGAGCCACAAAACATGTCTGTGGTACCATCTTTTCTTGCACAATCTGCATGATATAGAGGACTGTAATGTTATATTGCCTGACAATTCCACCATAAAGGTCAATAAGGCAGGATCTTTTAGACTCAATCAATACATCACCCTAACAGAAGTTCTCTACATACCTCAGTTTCCACTTCAATTTATTATCAGTGAGCCATCTGACTAATAAAATTGATTGTAGATTCTTCTTTAAGGCTAATGGCTTCGTGATACAGGGAGCTTCATCGCAGGTGATTGGCAAGGGTAGCCAAGCTGCGTGGTTGTACTTCATTGAGGCAGAAACAGCCCTCATTCCAACTACCCCTGAACCTATCTTTCTAAACAAACTGTCAACTGAGGTTTTGGCACCAAAGGCTGGGCCACCCTCAAATAAAGTTTTGAATGTTGAAGTCTTCTGTAAATAGGTTGATATCCCATCTGATTCTTACTGTAAAGTCTGCCCTTTGGCAAAACAGAAGAGGATGCCTTTTCCAAACTGTAATAAGACTGTGTGCTCTATATTGATCTTGTTCATTGTGATACTTGGGACCCCTTTCATATGCCTTCTCACTTAGGACATAGCTACTTTCTTACCATTGTTGATGACCATTCTCGGTTTACTTGGTTGTTCATGCTTAGACACAATCAGAAGTCAAATCAGCCTTGACATACTTCCTGAACATGGTAGAAACACAATTTAGTTGTAAGGTTAAGGTGATAAGATCAGACAATGCTAAGGAGTTTAATATGGATACTTTATTCAAGGAATGAGGCATCATACATCATCTTTCGTGCATCCAAACACCTCAGCAGAACAATAGCCGAGAGGAAACACCAACATCTTCTAAATGTTGCACGGGCGTTGTATTTCCAATCTGGAATCCCTATTGAGTTCTGGTCCGAGTGTGTACTTACAGCCACTTATCTGATAATAGGACACCTTCAGCTGTTTTAGGAAACAAAGCTCCTTTTGAACTATTATACCAAAGTCTGTTAACTATAACTATTTTCGAGTATTTGGCTCTTTGTGCTAACAGTTCTACCCTATCATCAGGCCGAAGGAAGTTTGATCCAAGGGCTAAAGCATGTGTATTCCTTGGTTATCCTAGTGGGATAAAGGGGTATAGAGTGATGGACCTGAAACGAGAGACATATTTGTGTCCAGAGATGTTAGTTTCCAAGAGGGAGTGTTTCCCTTCAAGCAGCGTGGATGGTCTCAAACCCTTCAAGATCCTTTTCCCATTATGTCTTACCGACCTTTGGATCACAATGGGACATTGGAGGACTTGGCAGACTTCAACATTGATGCCTCAGCAGAGCATTCCTCCCCAGACAATCATGCTGATACTACACCAACAGAAGAGGTGCTGTCGCACCTCCTCCAATATACAGCAGCCAGCTGATGTGCTTGAACCAGTCCTTAGACAAGGGCCCCAAGGCAGACCTCCCAGGCAGACCAAGAAACCTTCTTACTTGAAGGACTACCTTTGCAGCAGCTTCCACCAATAGGAAGAGTCCATACCCATTATCCCAGTCCCACTTACCAAAACTTTTCAGACAAGTATCAGTCCCTAGTTTGTGCAGTCTCCATGGCTAAGGAGCCAAGAAGCTTCCATGAGGCATCCAGATCAACAGACTGGGTCAAGGCCATGACAGCAGAATTCACTGCATTAGAGGCAAATAACACCTGGACCATAGTCCCCTCTCCCAAAAGGCAAAAGTCCAATCAGATGTAGGTGGGTCTATAAGCTGAAATTCACTCCAAGGGACAGATAGAAAGACACAAACCCGGCTAGTAGCGAACGGCTATGACCAACTAGAAGGCGTGGACTACATCGACACCTTTGCCCCGGTTGAAACCCACACCATCAAATCATCTTGTCGTTGGCTGCTAAACTTCGATGGCACCTAGTTCAGATGGATGTTGACAATGCTTTCTTGAACGGAGAACTAACTGAGGAGGTCTACATGGACCTTCCACCAGGATTTTATATCAAAATCACCACAGAAAGGAGAGGACAGAATGGTGTGCAAGTTACAAAGAGCCATATACGGGCTGAAAACAGTCTCCCGGCAGTGGAATAAGACTTTTACGGAGGAGGCTGTTGAGCAGTTTGGTTTCGTCAAACACATTCTGATCATACCCTGTTCACCAAGGGTCAGGGTAGTTCTTTGCTTATATTAGTGGTATATGTTTGATGATGTCATTCTTGCAGGACCTTGATAAACGCATTTCAATGCGTTTATCGTAATATTTATTCAGGGTATAATAGAGCTTTAGCAATTAAATTACGCATTTATTCGATATATTTACACTTGTTTGATTGTTGAAGGGGCTTAGACAGTGTCGGGCGAAAACGAGCGAAAACGAGGCAAAACCGGAGCGAAATGGGCACACTGCCCTCGGTCACGGCCAGACGCAATACGCGTCACGGCCGTGACGAGGGACAGTACGCGATAGAGAAGAACGCTGGTGATGGTCACGGCCGTGACGCTTAAGCGTTCTGGCCGTGACGCAAGGCAGAGAGGTCCGCTGATCGTGGTCACGGCCGTGACCTCCAATGCACTTGGCCGTGACCCTGGGGCAGAAAGTGACGAGACGCGGACGATGACGGTCACGGCCGTGACGGCCCATGTCCCAGGCCGTGACCGACTCGGGAATCATATAAAAAAGCCAAATTCGACCCAGAATCGACACAACTCACCAGAGATCATTCCCAATCATCCAGAGACGAATTAGGGCGAAAAGAACAGGAAATCCCGTCCCAGAGCGCAAGAGACGGATCAACGAAGAATCCACGGCGAATTAACGAAGAACGAAGATCTTTCCCAAGATCACCCCAGATTCGTCAGTAGAAAGATCATGAGTTCTTCGGCTTTATCTTTCAATTCTTTCGTAGTTTTTCCCTTTATTATGGTAGCTAAATCCCGTTGTGTTTGGATTAGATGAACGCTAGAATAATTCGCAGTTAAGACATATATTATCGTGACTTTGTGCTATTGACTATTTATCGTTCTATGAATATGTTTCGTTGCTTTTATATGTCTATGTGTTAAAAGTATTGCTTGGAAAAACGTTTAGGGCGACAGCTAAATAACGTTTAGGCCGTTCATAGAAGATAGGATTCGAGTATAGGGCGAAAGCAAATACTCGAGCCTCGCGTTAGTAATTCGTGAATTTTAGATTCCCGCGAGCGTTTGGGCGACAGCAAACTCGCAAGCGGGCAGGAAATTACTGCATTTAGTCTTAGCACTTAGGAGCGATTTTATTGTCTTAGCTGTAAATCCTAGCGGGATTCGAATCCCGAGCACCCGTCTTATCATCTGAAAACTCTCGTATCAGTTAGTCGCGTCCTTTGAATTTCTGATTGAATTAGGAGTGGTCTGTTAGGTTGAGTCGTCAAACAATTTGCGTATTTTCTTTATAGGCTAATATCGAGTCGATTAGGTCATTACTAGTACTTGATTTATTCCTTGTGTCGATACTCGTTTACTCACTTTACTGCACTACAAACGATGGGTTCACTCCTATCGCACGTTGGTGATAGTAATTAGGTTTACGTTTTATTTTATCACTTGTCGCACTTTCATCACTCACTACGTGTCGATCAAGTTTTTGGCGCCGTTGCCGGGGAATATATTGATATTAGGAACACCGTAGTTCGGTAATTTAGCCACTTTTATTTGACGTCTTTATTTGCTATTACTACTTGTGTTATTTGTGTTATTTGCGTTATTTGTTTCCTGCGTCATTAGTACTATCGTATCTTTTCGACGTTTTTATTATTCCTTTGCTAATTTCTTTTGTTTTCACATATTGAAGGCACGATTCAGCGGTGAATGACCCGAAGCCATCCATCGGTCCCATCGTTGACGCAGACCCGGATTTCGAGCGGAAGTTACGAAGAAACTGAAGTACGATACCGAAGGAGCATCCACTAGCTTCTCACGACCGTTTTGTAGCTATTCAGAGGATAGTTCGCAGGAATCCACCCAAAACTCACGTGCAGACCACCGTAGATAGTCCCAATACAGAAGTGGACATGGCGGACCATCGAGTGCCCGTCCACAACGTTCCGGAGGAGGAGCCATCACTTCAAGACCTCCTCAAAATGCCGCACTAGGCGGTACTGAATCGGCGATCGTCATTCCGCAGATAGAGATAACAACTTCGAACTGAAGCACTCCTGGCTTCAGATGATTTTTTCAGACGCCCAGTTCGAGGGTAATCCCGACGACGACCCTTACTCACATCTTAAGGCATTCCTGACGGTGACAGACACCATCAAGATTAATGGGGTCCCGGCGATGCAATCAAGTTAATGCTGTTCCCATTCTCACTCAAGTTCAGAGCAAGGACTGGTTGGATATGTTGCCACCAAGGTCGATCACCACCTGGGAGGAGATGCGAGCCGCTTTCATCAACCATTACTTCCCACTGACGAAGGTGCTACGGCTGAAGACGGAGATTTCCCTATTTCACCAGAAGGATTCAGAGAACCTGTACGAAGTGTGGGAGCGTTATAAGGCTTATTAAAGAGGTGCCCGCAGCACGGATGTCGAAGGCAGCCCAGATCAACCGATTCCATGAGGGGCTCAACGATCAGACTGTTCATATGTTAGACGGAGCCGCAGGAGGAGGACTCGTGAAGCTTAATGCCACCGACGCGTGGAATTTAATCGAGGACTATTCGAGGAACAGCTTCATGAGGGGCAATACCAGGATGAAGACACCCGGTGTATTTGGAGTTAGCCAGGAGACAGCCACTAATGCCAAGATCGAGGCGCTTCAGCAACACTTGCCTCGACGAACTCCCAGTTGCAGACGGTGATTGGCGCATTACTTCCCAAGTCTGGGCAGGCGCAGCCCGTAAAATGCCGTAGCCACCACCACACCGACGCAGCACACGTCGTACGTGCCCTTGTGCGGAATTTGCGGCGCTGCCCACGAGACCTCAGAATGCCAACTTGGGCAGTCATTGGAGCACGTCGACTATATGGGCAACTACCAGGTGGCCAGCGGAGTTTCCAACCTCGAGCTCATCCTAACTTGGCGTACGGGAATCAGAATCATCAGGGCCAAGGACCACCAGATTTCATCCCAGACCATCCGGATTCCAAACGGGCCATCACGACAGTACCAGAATGCGCCCGCGGGAGGATCCGAAGACATGAGGGAGATGAAGGATATGATGAAGGCGCTCCTCACGAATTTCAGCAGCACAACCGCAGCCCACGAAAGCCGAATGACAAAGATGGAGGAGTACATGGAGGCGAATGACATCCGTGCTCAGAATACAGATGCCTCGATCAAGAGGTTGGAGCAGCAAGTGGGGCAATTAGCAAAGCAAATGGCGGGCCGAAATCAAGGATCACTCCCAAGCTACACCGAGACAAACCCCAAGGAGTACTGTAATGCGGTAACCCTGAGGAGCGGGAGAGGATTACAAGAAGCTCCCGCCAAGCAGAATTCAAAGGAGAAAGTCCATTTCGAGGGCCACGACGAGCCAGAAGTAGAGGAAAGCAAGGGCGACAGAGTCGAGAAGGCCAAGGATGACAAAGAAAAGGTGCGAGCATTCGTGAAGCCGTACCAGCCGAAGATCCCGTACCCAGCTCGTTTGAAGGAAGCTGCACCTGAAAAAAGAAGGTCCAACCTACAAAGGAGGACGTCGCACCCGAAAAGGAAAAAGCGAGGGATATCGAGCAACCACCAGTGAGGCCGTACCAGCCGAAGGTTCCCTATCCAACACGGTTAAAGAAGGACAAAGACGAGGCGCTATTCAGTAGATTTATGGGTATGTGCAAAGAATTACATATTAACTTACCGTTTGTTGAAGCTATTACGCAGATGCCCAGTTTCGCGAAGTTCCTGAAGGACTTGCTGACAAATCGACGAAAGCTCGAACATGTCTCCACGGTTATCCTACGAGGAGAGTGCTCGGCGATACTCCAGAGCAAGATACCGAAAAAGCTCAAGGACCCAGGGAGTTTTACTATCCCTTGTCGTATAGGTGATTTATTGTTGAGCATGCTTTAGCTGATCTAGGCGCTAGTATAAATTAATGCCGTACTCCATGTTTAAGCGCTTAGGATTAGTGAACCACGACCCACTAGAATGAGTATTCAACTGGCCGATAGATCATTAAATACCCCTAGGTGTTATCGAGGATATTCTAGTTAAGGTCGATAAGTTCGTTATCCCTGCTGATTTGGTGATCTTAGACATGGACGAGGATGAAAATGTTCCATTAATTCTAGGTAGACCATTCTTAGCTACAGGCGAGACCATGATAGATGTTAGGATGGAACATTAACCTTGACAGTAGACGGCGAAAAAGTTACATTCATATGGCTGATTCGATGACAAAGAGCAACGAGCAAGATGTTAAATGCTATTTCTTAGATGTCTTTGAGCGCGATTTTCTCTTTTCTGTGCAAGGTCTGTCAACATGTCAGCAAGCATGATAGGCACACGATTATGGAAATCGATAAGTGTGGGGAGGAGATCGACGAACCCATCATAACCATCGACGAGAGCAGCAAAGAAGTTAAGGACAAGAGCCCAGTCAAGGAGCGATCACCACTAGAGTTGAAACCGCTGCCCGGCGAAAGGCGACACCTCCAAGGCATGGATGCAAGCGAGGGAAACTTAAGCGGAAAGAGATTATGTATCTCGACTTTCAGCCACCCTAAGCGAACGAAAGCACGTCGGCTAAAGACGGTAAAGGAAGCGCTTCTTGGGAGGCAACCCAGGTTTTATCTATCTAGTATTTCCTTTTTTTATTATGTCTATTATTATTATCATTCATTTTTCTGTTACGTTTAATTTTTCTTTAGTCATGTCAGGCACCACGAGTCACGATACGACAATCATCGCGCGTTTAGTCACGACCACGTCAACATCTACCGTCAGGGGAGTTTCGTTCTCTTACAACCTACATTTCCTTTCGTTTATTCAATTTCTACGTTGAGGACAACGTCAGACTTAAGTGTGGGGAGGGAAATTTAGGTTGAAAACTTGAAATTTAGGTTGAAAACTTACGTGAAAATTTTAATTTTTTATGACGTGTCTGTGAGCTATAAATTTCGTTGAAAGGCATGGATTATTGAATTCAGGCACGATTTTTGCGCTTATCTCGAGTTGGTCTGCATTCTATGAAATTCTGTGAGCAATTAGGACATGCATGACTGATTGAATCTTATCTGCCTGAATAGATATAGCACTGTTTTGAGAGATCCGTACACATAAACCTGTTTCGTGTGAGAGTTTGAGCCTGACGAGCGTATGCTCATATTTTTTTCTTTGTTTGTGTGACGTGCCTAGCCTATCTCTCTCTAGAATTTGCCTGTCTGATGCGTGTTGAAACTGTTTTGGTGTGCGAGTGTGAAAATGATGAGGGCATTAGGAATCAAGGCCAGGCCAAAAATTTTCTTAACCATGACGAACCCCATTAGTTAGCCACGTTGAGCCTGAGCCTATTCATTGCTTACCTCGTATTTTATAGAAGCCACTGACCCGAATAACCTCCAGAGATTTTATGAGCCTGAGTTGATTAGAATAGAGCAGAAGTTGAACTTAAGAGTTACGCGTTTCAGTGTATGATTTGATGTTCTTCTCTGCTATTCGTGAAATGACTCGTCCCTTACTCGACCGTTTCTGAAATGACCGATCCCTTGCATAAGCCTGCCCATAACCCTTTGGCAAGATATAGGTCTCGGTAATAAGTATCCCTAGGTACACGGCATTCGCGACATGTATTCTTTCTTTGCGACAAAAGCCGAACCTTGATGTTTTAGGGAATAAGGGCAGTGCATAAAAATAGAACGTGACAAGGGTGAAAGGGCAGAAAATGAAAGGGACTGAGTGAGAGGGTCGGCAGAAAAGTCCTAGGATTTCGGAGCGAGAACATCGAGTCTTATGTTGGGCTGTGACTGTCTGTTTGATCATGCTGTTTCTTTGAAAATTTTCGATCACGTGTCCTAGCTCTAAGATTAAGCGTTCATTACTTTTACTTGCCATTTCATGATTATTCGACCATTTCCCCAAAAAGACCCTCAGATTTATACTTGTCCGCTGAATAGTAGAATGCGATTACTTGCAAGTTTATGGTAGGGGTTGGTCTAGTGCACGAATTGAGCGACTCACCATATACTAGCCTATACACTTGATGAATTGAGTGAATCCTTGTGAGGTGTGAGTCTCGATTAGCAGTGCGAAGGAAATTCAGGTCGACGAGTGCAAGTCTTTGTGTAATGTCCGTGATTGTTTGCTTGATTCCTTTTGTGCTTTCTAGCTTCGATGATAAATTGCGAACAATCGTGCCGTTATCCTAGTTTGATGCCATAACTGATTTTTAATTTACTTGAGGACAAGCAAATGCTTAAGTGTGGGGAGATTTGATAAACGCATTTCAATGCGTTTATCGTAATATTTATTCAGGGTATAATAGAGCTTTAGCAATTAAATTACGCATTTATTCGATATATTTACACTTGTTTGATTGTTGAAGGGGCTTAGGACGAGTTTCGGGCGAAAACGAGCGAAAACGAGGCAAAACGGAGCGAAATGGGCAACACTGCCCTCGTCACGGCCAGACGCATACGCGTCACGGCCGTGAAGAGGGACAGTACGCGATAGAGAGAAACGCGGTGATGGTCACGGCCGTGACGCTTAACGCGTCTGCCGTGACGAAGGCGAGAGGTCCCGCTGATCGTGGTCACGGCCGTGACCTCCAATGCACTTGGCCGTGACCTGGGCAGAAAGTGACGAGACGCGGACGATGACGGTCACGGCCGTGACGGCCCATGGTCCCAGGCCGGACCGACTCGGGAATCAGTATAAAAAGCCCAAATTCGACCCAGAATCGACACAACTCACCAGAGATCAATTCCCAATCATCCAGAGACGAAATTAGGGCGAAAAGAACAGGAAATCCGTCCCAGAGCGCAAGAGACGGATCAACGAAGAATCCACGGCGAATTAACGAAGAACGAAGATCTTTCCCCAAGATCACCCCAGATTCGTCAGTAGGAAAGATCATGAGTTCTTCGGCTTTATCTTTCAATTCTTTCGTAGTTTTTT